>CAAAJI010000334.1:0-14576 GCA_900642245.1 Fragilaria radians
AAAGTGTGATCACAGTGCTCTACGGTGAGATATAGAAATTACACAATGATAAATTATAACCTATTTTAGATTCCTTTGTTCTTTAGTCTTGTGTAGTCTTAGAACTTCTCTCATGGAGAACTTCTTGACCCTTCTCAAGAGATGTTCATGAACCCTCTTGAAGAATTAGATCTTGTTCTAAAGCTTCTTCCCAATTGTTTAGACAAGTCTCTTCAACTTGTTCATAATATAAAAGAAGAAGATCATTTAATATCTTTTCAGGACTGTCATATCAATACGGTCAGAATAACTATTACAGATTCCTAAATAACATACAGGAACCTATCAAGATTTTTGATTGAGGAATCTACGTTGTAAATCTAAGATGACAAAGTCTAAATGTTAAGTGTTGAATCTAACACGTAAGCTAAAGAGACTACGTGGTCAAGGAAACACGTTGCAATTTATTCACAAGAGATATAGGATAAAAGTAACTTTTTAGATCATAATTTTCAATTTGTATAAACTCTTCGAGCAGCTTAGAGCATATAACAGCATGGACATGCTCTGCTTGATTAGTTGTTAGCACAAACTTGTATAGGGCAGCAGTACCTTCGGTGAAAAATGGCTTCCTTCTTTTTGATCAATATCCAATTGAAAAAATTAGCCAAATTTTCTTAATTTCTCTTTCAGAAGGTTAAAGAATAGTCTTTCTTGATTTATGTGATCAAATCAGATATGGGCTTCAATGTTCTTTCAATTTTCAAGGTTTTTGTTGAATCTTAAGCTTTAGTTGATGCTATCCCGAAAGGAGGAATTGATTTGCGCTTTTTACATTGAGGCATAATTTGACTAATTGATTCTTAATGCTTGCAAAAAGGCATCTGTTGTTTTCAGTCATTACCTGATTTGACAAGTTTTTAGAGTCTTACACGTTCCTCTATTTATACATTCGTCATAATAGCTTTGTGAAATTATCTTAAAATGTTCTTTTGCACTAATTCCTGAATCCAGGAAATACACTTTGATTTACCAGTTGAGTGATCGTATTCAAGTAATGTAATTGTGTGTACACCAATTTACAACTTTTTCTTTTTTCGGCACTAACCTTGTAGTCAGGACTTCTTGTACCTCATCCAAGTGATTGTCGCCACTATGTGGTTGCCGCCTTGTTATACTATTAAATATCCTAAATCAATTAAATTCCGTTAATACTTCGGCCAACTTTGTATCATATTCACCAGTGCACAGAAAATAGTTGAAAATGCAATATCTTTGGTAGAAAACTCAGGGCTCACGCCTGAATGAGCATCCGATTTACAGAGGCATTCAAGTGGATATGAAACCCAGAGGTATAGCAAGGCACTGAGTAATGGAGCTAAATGTGAAAAAAGGATCGATATTGTATCTATATGTTCAGTTTCTATTTATTTGATTGATTGAGAGGATTGGATAAAATTGAGTTTACGTGTAGTCGCTCTTCCTTCCTTTTTCTCAAGTCTTTGTATCTTTTTAAATTTTGGATATTTTTTAATCTTCGTGCATATCTTTTATTTCAAATTCCCGTTTAGAATGCAGTCTCGACATCCATAGACCATGCAATTAAACAAAGTGTTTGAATGAGCCAAAGGATGACAATTCTCTTGAAATCTTGATCAAAGGTTAGCACTTATTGGTGCAGTCTTCTCCGAGGATATGGAAATATTAAAAAACTTCGATATTAAATTCCGATTAAGTTACAACATATTCTGCTTTGCTGCTTGATAAAGTAATGCGTCTCTGCACCTTGATCTCCAGCAAACACGTACGTCCATGAGTTAAATAATGAAACGGGTCTCCAACCCAGTCACTATCACACAAAAAACTTTGAAATTCCAATTGTCATCTTTGATTCTCAATCGAATTTGGAGAAAAACATTCTTCATGTCCAAAAAAACTTAATGAGCCTCAATAAATCATGGTAAGTCCCAATCGTTGCACCTCCCATACATTTTGGTAACTCTCTAAAAATATTGCAAATTTCAGGTCTTTAATATTTTGTTAAATAAAGAAATGCCAAGTCTAGAACAATAACGAGTCTGCAAACTCCGTCTAAATGAGCTCCGGTCTAGTTTGATAGCTTTAAGATGTTGGGGTTGCAGGAGTCAAGTAAGTTCTTTCTACACCAACATGAAATGTATTGTACAAATTATTAATTAAGTGCACTTCCAGGATAAATGTATTGCAAAACAACATCTTAAATAACTCAACAAATCAAATAGTCCAGGAAAATATCCGCTCAACCTTACCACTACGTTGGGGAGTTCTTGGCCTAGAAATTCAACTTAATCTCAAAACCCTTCATTCGGCACTCATTATAAAATGATGTGTTCTCACCAGAATCATCACAACTGATAACTTTAACATCAATCCCACCAAAAATGCTCCAAACATATTCAGTATAATCATTTCAGAATTAAAGCATTGGCTGGCACAAGAACACACTGAGAAGAATCATAGCATTTTGTTGCAATATCTCTAAAAAATCCTTGTTGGTAACCATGCGGTGTATGGAGTGGCACAAACAAGTGTGTAAGTGAATAAGCTACAATTTGGAACGGAGCCCCAATGATAACAAAACGTAAAATGCAAGAATATGTTATAATTTCAGTTTGACCAAAGTGGGGTGTCGGTCGTGTACTCAAAATTTGGTAGCATACTATGTGGGAATATAAAGGGTAGGGTTCCTATGGAACATGAGGTCATGGACAATTAAGAAAGTCCCTAGTTCAGAACATAAAATCAATGTAATAAGAAAGGGAAATAAAGATTGCTTTATGGAGTTTGAGTTTTATGAAAAGAATCCTTTCATGAAAAGAATCGTTTCAAAGCAGGAGCTATTGTAGCTGGGACATCCGATGGTTGTTTCTCCACATTACTTTTTTTGACAATGGAGGAGTTTAGACGCGTGGCAGTTGCTTGATCAATAACATTTTTCTGTGCTCTTCGTCGTAGTTGACTTTGAATCTTACTACGACCACGCTTCTTGGTAGGACGTGCCTTGACAGGCTTGGATTTGGCATTTTGTTCATTCTCAGCCCTAATGTCCTCGGCCTGTTCTCGTCGAAGATGTGGATCGTTCGCTTCCACAGTTGCCACAACGTCAGGATCCAGAGATATCATTTCAGGAGACAACTTATCCAAAAGTGCTCGAACTTCGGCCTCACGAGTTTGAATACGATCACTAAATGGGTTTGTATTGTATTCACCGGAATCCAAATTGGGTTCACCAGATCCAGGTATTACAATGGATGATATACCCTTCGAATGACCAATCCCGCAGACATCCTCAAAGGGTCGGAATCGGAGAGTGGATACTTGACAAGCCGGCATTGAGTGAGTCATGTAAGGCTCCTTGTGTTTCTGATGACAATCTTTCCAGAATGTTGCATGGCAACCGTGGCCAATACCCAAGATGCCACGTTGAGAAATATCTAAACTAGTTGGAATACCACCAATACAATAGTAGGAACATAATTCCTTGTACATGCGCATATCCCATAGTCTGACTTGTTTATCGGCAGCACCCGTTACCATTGTGTGCCCGTCTACAGCCAAGGATGTGATAGCAGCACCCTTGTGACAGAGAATCTTGACAAGATACGTGGAGGACGCTGGGGACCATAACGTGACTGTTCCATTTTTATGTCCTGCATGGACGACAGCCGAATGAGGATTGTGTCGCAAGACCGACGACGGTCCCAACAGTGAGGCATGACGGGATACTACTTGTCCTGTACTAGTATCTTGATATATCAACCGACCAGTCCTACCTAAACTAGCCAATAACCAATGATGAGGCAAATACGTGAGAGCAAATGGATCATGATGTTCATCCAACCGATGTACTTCAGCTCCAGTATTATCATAAATATACACATGATTTGTTTGTGCGACTGCCAGAAGACTGGGATTGTGTAAAAAGCAGGCATCTCGGAGTGTCTGTCCCGGCAAATGAAATTCCGTCACCAAGGCTTGGGTATGCTGATCAAAGAGTGCAACATGACTGTTGGATCCGGTGAGTAATCCAGCACGTCCAGAACGATCGTAATGAAATCGATAGGGAGCATAGGAGGGTAAATGGAGATTATAGATATGACGTCCCGTCTGTTCATCTAAATGATGATGTTTCAATTGTACCTGTGTCAATCGTGCCGTGTGTTCCAAATCATGTTCGGCTTCGACCAATCCTGGAGTTTCCAAAGATAGAATCGCTTGTGCGTCCGTGGCAGCGACAGCTGCTTCCAAGCGTTGTAAGTTACGTTTTTGAATGAATAATTGTGACTTTTTGGGTAATCTTTGACGACGTTCCAAGGCACGCTTTTGTGGGTCGGTAAAGGATTCCGAGTACTTTGGATCGGCATCCATCTTTTGCAATATCTTTTTTCGTTGATGAGCTTCATGAGCATGAGGGCCGTCCATGTGCTTTTGAATAGTAATCCATTCCTTTTCGGTACGTTGTTCCTCCAAGATGGCCTTGGTTTCTGCTACAATCGAGTGGGTTGTAACATTCCCACGTGCAATCGACAGGGATCCATTGGGGTCGGAAGATGATTTCCGTCGTTTTGATTTATTGGAACGATCATTTTCTTGTATCTTTTTGTTTTCTGTGGTAATTGCGACTTTGCTTTTTTCCTTCGTCATGTTTGTCAACAAAAATGTATTGTTTTCAAACTTTGAAGATTGATTTGGTTGGTGAAAACTATTGATACGGGTGCAGGTCAGGCAAAATCGAGTAATTCATCCCACTGTGCTGACCATCAACAGTAGGTAAGTAACTTGGTATTTAGTTGAGTGTTAGTACTTTCTACAAACTACAAACCTCGGTATATTCATTCTACCAAAACAACTACACACCATGAATCCAACGACTGTGATTCCCCAGGATGATGATTTTCCCAAGAAACAAGAAGAGAACAATGATGATATATCATTATGGATATCTCAAATGTCTCAACGTTTGGAAAAATTAGAACGACAACGTTGGCAACCCAACAAGCAAAATGATACGGTCCAACGTAGTGTGGTAGTAGTAATTCCGAATGTACCAACCAAGGAAGAAAACGAAACGAATCCTCCTCCTACCAAACAACAACAAGAAACAGTGGATGATCAGTATTACTATAATTATGATTGCGATGGTATTCACCGTGCTAGAGCTGCTGCCGAACGATTATGTTGTTATTCTGCTCAATGGATATGGGTACCATCCAATTATTATCATCTATCCTTACAGGAACGTGCACAATTATTGGGATTATCCTCCACAGCACATTTATGTAAATCCTTATTGTTGGAAACAACTGTAAAAGTGAAAACGACAATTACAATGGATACGAAACGTAATGACAATAACAAGGAATGTAAAACAAAACAATTTGTTTTGGTAATTTTACAATATGATTCAACCTTGACAGTAGGAAGTCTTTCCGTGTCATTGCAACGACACATGGAAAAGCAACAACAAAAACAACAACAAGATGAAACATCATCATCATTAATATATTCCGATGATTGGAGATTGGCATCTGCCATGGATAATGCTCGATTGACTGGATATGGTCATAATGCCATATCCCCTTTGGGTATGATACTGGAATCCGAAGTCATGGTTGTTATTTCATCTGAAATTGTAGCATTACCCACACAAAATACATCTCCCTTTGTAGTTTTGGGTGGTGGTCATGAACATGTCAAACTTCGAATCTCCATTCCTGAATTGTGTCATGCTACCAAGGCGATTGTTGCACCAGTGTCTCGACCAAGGAATCAAGGAGAAGTAATCGAAGATTAAGTACAATATATATATATATATATTTGATTGTGTAGTAGAAACGACAAACATTATACTTCAACGAATACTAACTAAATTGTGATTTTTTTTCAAAATGTTTGTACTATATATAGATTGATCACGTTCCAAAAGGTGAAATGTAGCATACTCGCAAGTCACCGATTCGTCACAGCCACCGCCGCTTGTGTTGGTCGTGATATATGTCCTCCTAAATATTGTGGCAATCCATCCGATTGATACAATCCTCTAGGAATACTGGATGGTTGACTTCGATTTCCAATCATGGTGGTACCATTGCCATCATCTGTCGGTGGCATTGTGGTTGTAGCTGCCACATCGGCAACGGTTGGATAATAATCAGATTTCCCCGTCATACCGGGTGGTTGCGATCGAGCGTTGGCCACCACAAAGTCACGAACTTTAATGTAACCAATGATACTGCAGTAGGCAGCACTGAGACCTGTAATTGACATGGATACCACCCAAAGTGCATACAACAGCCGTGATCCACACCATTTCGTGTCGACATCATCATCGTCCATATCTTCCTCATTCTCCAGATTGGAACAATTTCCAACGACAAATATAGATAACCATGTGAATAACAAACAAATGACAATACTAAGTTTCCATGGTCCACCCCTAGGACGCATACTTTGATAGCCATTTGGATATACATATTTGAGTGGTGCTCCTACATAGGCATCGCCATACCATTCTTCATACGTAGCATCAGCAGGAATGCGAACCATGTAATGTGATTTGATGGAAGAATTGTGTTGGTGTTGATGTTGCTGTTGATGATGATGTGCATGATAATCAAAATCATCATCATCGTCATCATCCTCATCATTATCATCATCCTGATGATGAGATCCATAAAATGGTGATTGTGGTGGTTGTCGCATACCATCCTCCGAACGAACTTCATTGGATAATTCAGGAATGGGTGACATGGATTGTGGACGTTTAAAAGGGTTTTTATCCCAGGGTTGTTGTTCGGGTAGTTGTGGTTGTGGTTGTACTGTTTGATGATATTCAAATAAGGCATATTCATAATTGCTAGTGGCCGTAGCGATTCGTTTGGGAGTCGAAGAGTTTTTTTTCTTGGGTAACATACGTTTCATAGTGTATGATTGAGAGGAGATAACTTTGGATTGGTGTTTCCAATACGGTATCCTTTGAATTCTGGCCTAAAAAATGCCCCTTCTTAACAATCTCTCCGAACAAATTAAGTAACAGGCGACAATCCAAATCTCTTTGGAATCCACTCTATGTACAGATATTATGTGATGCTGTTGTTGTTGATGATGTTGATAATGTTGATAATGTTGATGATGATGATAATGATGATGGTAATGTTGGTGAAATGGGTTGTGGAGGAATTGTGTAAATATACAATTCAATTCGTTACGAGTAAAAATGACACAAGTGCTTTTCAACGCTTAGTTTGGGAAACGTTACGGAAGGGAACAGAAGGACAAGTAAAGTAAACGTATAGGGAGCACTCGCCAGATTTTTCGCTATACTATTGGTACTACTACTACTACTACTACTACTACTACTACTATTACTATTACTACTACTGTGAATATACTTGGAAGATATTTCCCCCCCTTCGTATATTGTGGCTGGTTTTTCTTCTTCATCCTCATCATCATCATGTTGTTTTCTTCCGTTTCTACTCTCTCACGTTCTCGATCCTTGTTGTTACGTTGTTGTTACAACCAAACCAATGTACTTGGAACTACTGTTAAATCTACCATTGTCGTCCCCCGACGTACCATGGCAAGTGGACATCATTCTCCCAAACCAGAATGGACGGGTATTGATAAGGTAGTACGGTCCTATTTCCCAGAGGATTATCAACGTACGTAACAGTATGTAGAAGGTGGTTGGTTATTTTTTCAACAACCCCCCCAACCATAATTTCGTTGTTATTTATTTCGTGTTGTGCATCTCACCCACCATCTTGATTGTCTCTTTTCTACTTCTTGTTCTACACTGCTTTACACTCATGTGAAACAACATATTCACTCTATTCGATTATTTTGAAACATTCCATCCAATCCATCCATCTATCGTTCTCCAGTTGCAATGGCCATTGTGGGAGGGTATGCATCCTTGTATGTGGTAGTAAGGGTTGTCATGTATTTCACGGGTGGAAAGAAATCCGAAATTGAGGCAGCTCCTGTCGTTGTTTCCTCTTCGGCTATTCCTTCGATTGAATCTCCAGAATTTTCCACCTATTTGGAAAGTGATGCCTTTCTTACGCTTTTGAATTCTGAGGAACAGTTGACGGCACTTCTCAAGTAGAGGATTATGATTGGATTGGAACAAGAGTAGTATGACAATATGTTTCGAAACGATAATGTATGGTAAACTATCTAACATATCCTAGTGATTTACTTCCTACTGCTGTTGAACGAATCGTAAATATGATAGTCTGTTGTCCTTAGTTATCATCCTCTGCAGGGGAATAGATAGAACGACTTGGAAAGTTAACAACATCTCGAAACCAAGGTTTGCTATACGTTAATACCAACATGATTCGATTATCCGAAGTTGTTCGATTGGCCCGTCCTCGATGTAGGATCCGATAATCCATTAGGATGATATCCTTCACTTGAAGTGTGGGGAGGACAGGTGGTTTCCATGTACCTCGAGCCTTGGCTGCCAATAGGAATGGAACTAATTTGCGTGTGATGTAATGTGAGGAGGGACGGAATTCTGTCGGACCACGTTCGAGAGGTACATCATCCAGGGGTATAAAGACATTCAAACAATGACATTCCAAATGCGTCGTAAGATCGATATGACCACCATCGGCATGCCATCCCTGATCCGATGCACCAGGAGTCGAAACGAGTAAGGATATATGACATAAATTTAAATTTCGAATGCTGGAAGAGGAGGAAGACGACGATGATGATTCGTCTAATAGTTTATACAACAATGGTAATAGGGTAGATTCCATTGCTTCCAGAGATGGTCGATGAGAACATTCTCGAATGGAAATTTCATATCGTCCTGGACTACGCATTACTACTTCTCGATATCCATGACGAACTCCAATACCTGATAAAGCATATGGTTGTTGTTGGTGTTGTTTTTCTTGTTGTTTTTCTTGTTCTTGTTCTTCTTGTTCTTGTTCTTGTTCTTGTTCTTCTTGTCGTTGATGTAAGGTATCCCATATATGTGTCATATGGTCTGAACTCCATTTGGACCATTCCTCCATCAAATTTGTCGTCCAAGGAACTTGTCGTAGACAAACGAAACCATTTTGAGAAAAGGAGGAACGGATTCTTTCCAAATCCTCCAGGGAGGTAAACTCCCAATCATTCATGTGTATTTTTGTGTGAGAAACCTGACAACAACAACAACAGTGCAGTCCCTTTCCATCGTACTGTTACTCGTGACACTGGCATCCAGTTCAGTAATGCTTCTGCACAGTGCAGTAGTTTCACACACCATCTGTTGGTTGAATGGTTGTCACGGTTGCGAACTCCTTACTCCATCCTACTTTCAGAAGACACTTTATTATATTTATTTTGTTGGAAAACCAGAACCATGTTCCTTGGTTGGCTTCTTCTTGTTCCCATCTCACTTCCCATAACATCGGCATTTCATTTGTCCTCCCCCTCTTTACTTCGAACGTCTACAAACTTATTTTCATCATCATCATCATCACCACTCAGTTCCTCGTCAACATCATTGTCGAAAAAGGATCAATTTATAATTAATGCATTTACTTCTTCGGATGCGGATGATGTCAATACACCACCTTCCTTGTCACGAATTTTACACAGTATTCGAGGTCTTGCCAATGGGAGTGATATTCGTGGAACCTTTGTAGATCATCCTCGTTGGGGAAGTATGACAAATGTTGCACATGCCATTCGTAGTCCGACACAACTTACACCCTTTGCTGCGTATTGTTTGGGATATGCCTTTGCTACGTGGGTTGTACAACAACAACAACAACAGACATCATCCAATGACACGATACGAATTTGTTTAGGAAATGATCCTCGTCCACATGGAATACGATTGGCAGATGCTGTTGCAAGAGGATGTGCCTCTGTCAGTACGACGAATGTCAAGATTGAAGTTGTATACACGGGTATTGCGACAACACCAAGTATGATGGACTTTTGTTGTCGGACTCAACTTTGTGATGCAGCCATCATGTTAACTGCATCTCATTTGCCTGTGGACCGGAATGGGATGAAATTCTTTTGTAAACAACAGGGAGGGCTCACCAAAGGAGATATTCAACATCTTATTAGTCTTGCTCAACAACACGCGGCTACATGGATAGCCACTGGAGTAGTCCCACCGTCGTCAGGAAAAGAAGGAGTCTTTTGTACGAAATATGTGAGTTTACCAACCTGCCCTTTTTGCAATCCTTTTCAGAAAAAACTAACCATTGTTTCCACAGGTTGATTATATGCCAATTTATGCTGCAAATCTAGCAGAAGCGATTCGACGGGAGACATCTAACATCGAAAAGCCCTTGGAAGGCCTTAAAGTTGTCCTCCATGCTGGTCATGGATCTGGAAGCTTCTTCAATAATCTTTTAGAGTCACTGGGAGCTGATGTTTCGGCATCTATTGGCGTGGATCATGATTCTACATTTCCATGTGGAGTACCAAATCCAGAATCGAATTGGATGGTTGATGCTACCATCCGTGCGTGCCAAGAAACCAAGGCTGATTTGGGTATCATGCTTGATACTGATGCCGATCGTAGTGGTTTCATAGTTCCTGCCTCGGGAACCTACGAACCACTCCATAGGAATCGACTCATTGCATTATTGGGAGTTATATTCCAACAAACATCACCGGCATGTACCTTCGTGACGGACTCTGTAACTAGTGAAGGCTTGGCTGATTTCCTTACCAATACCCTTGGATTGGTACATGTTCGATACTTGAAGGGATATGCCAATGTCATTGGAAAGGCCAAGGAAATTACAGAAAGCGGAACAGCGATTGCTGAAGTAGCCATTGAAACATCCGGACATTGTGCCATGAGAGAAAATAATTATCTCGATGATGGAACTTACACTGCTGTCAAGGTGATTGGGTTGTTGGCAAAGGTTAAGAAACAGGGAGGGAATCTATTGGCGCTTATCTCTGAGATGAAGGAAATGTCCGAAACGCCAGAATTCCGATTGGAGGTAAATGACGGTACACTCGAAACTACCGAACTTGTCTTTCGTGATATGATTCACGCTGTGGAAATGGCAATTCGTTTTCCACATTCTACGGATGCCATGTCATCATTTTGGGAAATCGATACCGAGAATCTCGAAGGTCTTCGAATTCGAACACGTAATACCAAGGGTGGATTCTTTATGCTCCGTAAGTCACTTCATGATCCTATCCTAAGTCTTCAAGTCGAAGGTGAATCAGTTCAACAAATTCAAAAGGAGATTATCCGTCCACTTTTGGAAATTTGGAACGATGCAAGGATTCGTGTACCTGGAGAATTGGACTTATCGTCATTGACGGTATATTCCAATCCACTTCAACCGTAGCAACACGTGAAACTATGGCATACTCCATGACAAGAAAAAATAATAATAAGCAATAATAGGGATGGGCATTCAATTCACTCTTAATAGTCTTAAATAAACGAGTCCTAGCCATTTTTACCCAATACAAAACAATTGACGTATCCAAAATGTAATTTACAGTTCATGAGAAAACATGTGACTTTTTGCTTCCCCCAGCATGAACAAGATCTGCCACAACTCTGAAGGGCAACTTTCATCACTTATGCAATGCCATTGACATGATCACCATTCACAGCAGCAGCTCCATTGACATGTGCACCATTCACTTTCTTGGCGGCGGAAGATTTCTTGCTCTTCAAACCAGATGCCGAGTGTACAAAGAAATTGAACACACGGTGTCGGAACGATGGCTTGTAGGGTTTGGCCTCGGGGAAGGGGGGTGACTTGCCAACTGCATACATATAGCCATAGACACCACCCAATCCACCAGTATTACCCTGTCGACGATCAATTGTATAAAATCCATGTTGCTTCACCTTACCATACACATTGAAATCAATAAATTCAATTTGCGGAGGAAATTGAATTTCCTTCCCCTTGGGAGACGTACCCAAAAATCGTCCAATCTGCGTCGCCCGAGAACGATTAAAGTACCATACACGACCAGGTTGAAGAGGATCGGCATAAAAACCATAAATATTCCCCACAGTCTCAAATGCCTTATCCAATCCAAATGCCGTCAGGGTCTGAAGGTAGGCATCTTTTCCCACAGGACCAAAGCCAGAACCACAAAATTCAAAATCATCTGCCAGACAGGCTCCATCATCGCCTAGACCAATCAATACTTCTGGACCATAAAAATGTGTGGCCATGGCAACGAGTTGATCCGGTGTGTAGGGAAAATCCCACAGGGAAATAGCCTTGGCTTCATCGACGAATGCACCAATCCTTTGTGGGTTACTACCATTGGGAGCATCCTCGGGAACTTTCATCTTGGAAAAATCTGGAAGTCCAGTGGTAGGTCCCAAGTGACTAAAGTAATCACCGGTTGCTGATACTGTCTTGGGACTTCGACTTGAAGAGAGAGAAGTAGTAAATGTCCTCCTTACCAAAGAATCCGATACTGATTGTGATTGAAAGGCATTTGTCGTAGGGGCAACAACAATTAGAATCAAATAAGTCAAATATCCGGTAGTCAACAACAATTTCATCATGATGAATGTATCAATCAATTGATAGGAACGAAATTCCAATTTTTTGATAAAAGAAATATCTAGGCAGAGAGAGAGAGATGAGGGTCGGAGGGAAACGATAAGGAGAGAAAATATCCACAATCAGATCTCTCTATTAGTTGCTAAGCCTTCAAACTTCGAACAAGAAACGTTTTCGTTTCCCTTTGTAGAGTGTGAGGATGATGACGAAAGGGAGGAACAATTCCTTGTTATTGTTCTATATATTTTCCTTGTGTAATCAATGACGTATTTCTACAAGTGGGAGAAGGGTCTACGTCACCACTTCTGACCCTTGGATCACTTTTTCACAGCCACAATAGATCTAAGTTCACGTACGTCATTTACTTTTTTTTTCGTAACCTAACAACAACGTACAACACCTTCCCATTGTGTTGTTGTGACACACAATCGTTTTCCATATATTTTTTCAGTCTCACTTCCATTTTCCTATTCATGTCACCGGGATCATACCAAAAATGATGATATGATTTATCATCCTATTCTGTGGCAGTTTTACAAAACAAGGAGGCACAGGCAATATTCAAAAAAAGTCACGCCAGGAATGGATCTAACTGTGAAAAAAAATCAATCTTCTTTTGTCAACACAGATATTGGTATCCGTGAAGATGCCCATCACTCATTTGGGATATACCTTTCTTTGAGTTTAATGCACATTCATTCCTACACCCTTTGTTTCTGAAAAATCCATATCCATTGTGCCACATTCAATGACAGTCACGCCATGAATAGATCTAACAAGTATCCTGTGAAACTGTTTCCTATCTTCTTTTGTCAATACAGATATTGGTATTAGTAATGTCCATCACTCATTTGGCATATACATTACGACTTCAGTGCAAATTGATTGCTACACTATTTGTTGCATAAAAAGATAGTTAAATCATTCCCTTAATCATCTTAGAATACTATCCCTTTCAGTCATTCAATGATTGTTGAGCTGTTCAGTAAACTATGGATTCATTCATCTATCTTTCGTTTCCAAATGTCTTTCCTTTATATGACCGAAGAAATTTTTGCATCCCATTTTGGACAATTTTTCTCAAAAATCCATTGTGCCGCATTCCATGTCAAAATCTTATATTTTCTTTCCTTTTTCTTTCCACATCCTTCCCACCGTGGGGCATTCTCATAAAAGGCTCTTCCTCCAATTTATTGTTCACAAAAAGTTGTTTCACCTTTGCACTTTGAAAGCATGTATCTGAATTAAAATTGATATTTATGACTACCGGGAAATGGATTAAAAACTGGTTTTTCATCTTTTTTTGTTTCCTCTTCAATGTCTTCCCTGTTACATTTGTTTTACAGGTTAGATATAAAGCTTTTTTGTTGCCTCTGTTGTGGAATATCCCATAAGAAAACATAGGTATCCGGTATCATTTTATTTATTGTTTTAGTTGGAGGCCGCAACATTTCTTTTGACTCCCCTTTTCTCTCCATTTTTAATGCGTTGGCATATCACTAGTACACAACTTGAATGAGTATTTCCTTTCCTTTGAAATAGCCATGGATTCATCATTTTACAGATCCATTCAAAATATCTCTAGTTGTACCCCACAGTGTTGCAAAGCTTCTTTCAAACTTCCTGTTTTGCTTGAAAGTCTTTGGTAAACTATAATCCACCTGGACTTGAATTCCATGCTTCTTTAAGCTTCTTTCAATTCCCTGTTTTCTTCTGAGTTATTTATTTCAGGACTTCCTCAACTCGGATCTTCATTCTTCCAATATTTTGTGTTGGAGCATTGTCTTTTCGCTCTCATTTGTAGATTGAAGATAGTAGACCTTTTCTAAGTTGTGAATCTAAGATCACAAAGTCAAAATGTTAAGTGTTGAATCTAACACAGAAGTTAAAGAGACTATGTGGTCAAGGAAACACGTTGCAATTGATTCACAAACGAACTAAGATAAGGTAAGGTTTTAGATCATAATTTACAATTTGTATATACTCGTAGAGAAGCTTAGAGCACTGTGATCACATTCAGGTTGATACCGC
>CAAAJI010000334.1:29332-57167 GCA_900642245.1 Fragilaria radians
CATAATACCTGGTTGGCACATTATCCCCGTCCTCAATTTATTGTCTTTGACAATGGGGGCAAATTCAAACGTGATTTCAAACAGTTGTGTGAGAACTATGGCATTAATGCCATTAAGACATAGTCTTATATGAATTTAGTGATGCTTAATATTGCTTATAAATGTAGAAGATCATTTAATATCTTTTCAGTACCGTCATTTCAATTTGGTAAGAATAACTATTACAGATTCCTAAGTAACAAACAGGAATCTATCAAGATTCACAATTGATGAATCTAAGTTGTGAATCTAAGATCACAAAGCCTAAATGTTAAGTGTTGAATCTAACACGTAAGCTGAAGAGACTACGTGGTCAAGGAAACACATTGCAATGGATTCACAAGAGATCTAGGATAAGGTAAGGTTTTAGATCATAATTTACAATTTGTATAAACTCTTAGAGCAGCTTAGCGCAAATCTAAGATCACATAAGCCAAGAGGCTAATTGTTGAATCTAACACGTAAGTTAAAGAGACTACGTGGATTGAAAGTTCACAAGAGATGTCATGTAAAAGTTACTGTATTAGATCATAATTTACAATTTCTGTAAACACTTAGAGCAGCTTAGAGCACACCCCTTTTCGCATTCGAGGTTCAAATCTTTGGTTATTCAGCCTGTTTCCCTCTCCAAAATCTCAATCCGATTGAATGATTTCCAATGGGGTTGCCATATCTCATTCCTTAGTTACGGCAACTCGCACATGTATCGCAAATGCGTGGAATTTGGTCATTTAGGATCTATTGACCTCTCATCAATTCAATATCTCCCTTACCCAAGATGTTCAAGGTTTCCTCCCTTTATTTCTATACTGGAACGGGCAGTCCTACCTTCATTATTTGGATCAACTTACATGGTCTTTCAAACTTCCCCTGTCATTTAAATGTTCTCTATCACTCTTTTTTTTCTTTGTGGACATTCAAACCCCATTTACCCCAGTTCTCCTTTTGGTAACGCATTGTTTATACATTCTCAATTTAATTATTGGTTTTGAGTCTGCAAGACTTATTCCTCTACCTCTCTCTCTCGTTTTAAACGTTCAAATCCACATTTCCTTGTTCTTTATTTATTGTTTGAATGGTATAGATTAGGTGAAACTAGAATTATCATGTGTTCTTCACGGACAATATGCCCAGGAGTTTTTTGTGTGTGCCTAAAACATCATCACTAGATTCATCCATCCGAACCTGGCGTCTCATCCTGGAAATGGTTCAGCTTTAAACGTTAATCATTTTAAATCAAAAATCAGACTTACAACTAAGCAAAGGTTTGCCATGAGTGAAATCATTCTTCTTTTTGGCTCCAATATAATTGGAATGGTAAGGGTGGTTTTGCCCTGTAAGCGCTTTCTTGAATAGTATGAGCTTGGATTTGGCGGAGAGGACTTCGATCATCCTTCCCAATCCTTGGGATTTCTCGAAAAATCTCTTTTGTAGTCATCTGCTTCACCAGGGCTTTTGTTGAATTCCGGACTTATTGCATTCGCTTTGAAATTTTAATGTTTCTGAAGAGATATAACTGAGAAATATGTTGGAGAGTTCAAAAAAGAAGGTTTTAAAATGCAAAGACATCAAGAATCTGTCAGAGGACGTCTGTTTATACAGCACAAAAAAGAAAGTGCTTTTTTACAATCTTAAACATGCTTCAAGTCAGAAGGCCTTATCTGATACTGCGCACCTATTTTATTGGATTGCATCCATGTAACATGAATTCCTAATTTTAGGTTTAGGCAATAAGAATATTCACACCATTACATTTCAAAAAGAGAAACTGTGTCTAGGTTTGAAACGTAATAATACCTATCATGGTTTGTGGATGGCTCTTCGTGTCACCTAGTGACAGCGTAAGGAAACGGGCATTTTGATGGAATATGAAATATTTTGTAAGTCTTGAATATATATCAAGCCTATCAATTCTGAACTACAGCCAAATCTCTGATTGATCAAAGAAGCAGATATATATGAATACTCTGTAGAGCTTGTTGACTCCTGTGACTTTCCATGCCCTGACTCCTCCATTATCTATGTGCTGCTGCTTCTACCCGCTTTAGTTGTGTTATTCATAGTTTGTGATACATCTAGTACTATTGCTTTATTGCTCAGCTGCTAAACTTGTTGATTGTAGAAGCAAAAATCCCCATACAGCCAACAGCTTGCCCCATGCAAGGTCATCCATTCATAATGACGCTCAGTTTAGGAGCTACTCAGCTAACCATCCACCAATTTGATCAATGTTCTTAAAATGAACGTCAGCATCCTGAACAGACATTGGCACCCATTGCCTCTTGACAGTCATATTAGTAGTCACATCTATCCTCTTCTTGCATTAATCTGAATGAAATTGAATCACATTGCTGCATGTCATTCTTCAATTTCTGCGTGCTGTCAGCAAACTGTGCACATTAAAAGCAGGATGACATGCACTTCAAAAGGTGTTGCATTCACAAAGATGTAGATTTGTTTCAACAAACAAACCTGAATTGGCAGTAATTTTTTGATGCAGAAAGCGCTCTTCTTGTTTTCCTTCCCCACAGAGTGATTCCACTCCCCATCAGAGACCTGAAGGAACACTCAGCCTTGAGAATGAATGTACATGTCTTTTCAAATGGCAAATCTAGCATCATCAGGTATCTGGAATCTTGGAAAATGAATCTCGAGATTCTTTTATGCCGTAAGTAAACTATTCTTCTTGTGGGTTCACTACGCCCATAGATTCATTATAGAAGAATGTATTACGGTTTTGTCTGTCTCAAGCTTCCGTTGCAATTTTCCGATGCCGTTTCCCGTCACATTTTCCGTTGTGAGTCTTTTCCATTTGTGTGACCCGTCTAATCTTCGTTGTATTTCGCACTTAGTGGGTCAATCTTGGAAAAATAATCGGAGGGATACTTACAGAGGCAAACAAATTTGAAAACAATGTATAGTATACATTGCATATATATAAAAAAGATCGATCGTTCAAGAATTTAACATTGACTTTGGTAACGTTTGCCAAATTTCTTCGTATAGATAGATTTGAATGGTCGTAATCGGAAAACGCATTACTCGTAAAACCACCTTAAGAATTGAGTCTTTACGAGAGGGGGATGAACATACACAGAGTGATTCGAAATTTTGTGATACTGGAGGGAACATAAACTCCAATAATAATAATACGTTTCATAATTGCCAGACAAAACGTGACTTCGATTCGTGAAAGCAAAGTTGTTCTCCTTCTATTTGTTGTATACAAAGTGATACCCTTGTGCCTGTGAAGACAGACTAGAGTAGTTGAATTATAGAAGAACAATACACTCCAGTTAGTGAGCGCCTACCTAGAAGTAATAGAGAAGAGACGATAGATCAATATTTTGAAACATGACAGAATCTATTTGGAGACAACGGCGGTACCAAGTGGCATGCCTTGTTCTAATTGCCTTTATTGTGGCAGCCACTTGTGGCGCCCTGTTGGCCTCACGATCCATCCAATCGGCTTTGAAAAATGATGATTCAAAACTGACGGCATCCTCATCTCAGACAGGAACTGAAACCTTTTCTCCGGATCATTCCTTGCAAACAAATACACCAACGATGTCTCCTACTGACATGTCTGTCTCACCATCGCTACGTCCAACAGCCTTGAAGTCACAGTATCCTTCCTTACAACCCAGCGAATCCATTCGGCCTTCCAGATCACCATCGGAATTACCTTCCTTTTCGATGGCCCCATCGCCAGATGTTCCTGATCGCTTTGGAATTTATGTAATGGGTGATATTGTAAGTTTTTATGCACAATTTTCCAGTCTGTTTGGGACATTGACACAATTTCAATCAATGATGTAGATGATAAAAACTCATGTTCTTTCCTTTCAAACCCTTAGCCTTATGCTCCATGGGAAGAACTTATGTTAGTCCAACAGTTGGCGGAAATGAAAGCAAATATGAATCCTCTTGCTTTTATGACAGTTCACGTAGGAGACATTCAGAAACCGTTGCGAACTCTTTGTGTAGAATCACAATATGCGATGGTTCGGCAGTACCTTTTAGAGGGACCACTACCATTTATCATTGCCACTGGAGACAATGATTGGGTGGATTGCCCTGATCCTATGGTAGCCCTTGAGTATCATCAAAAGTATTTTGATCATTTTTATCTCAATTGGAATAATTCGGCGATTACTCCGAATTCCATTTATGCTGCGTCCCCAAGTACGAGTTTGAAAATTTCATCAAATTCTTCTAAAGCTTCCAGTAAAATGTCCCTCACATTTGCTAAATCGCCACTTTCGCTAATCGAACATCATCCTTTAAATCAAGAACTATGGCGTTTGAATTACAATGGTGTTTTACTGATTGGAATTCAATTGATGAATTACAAAGGTCTCATTGCTGATGCTGAAGTACGAATGGAAGCTAGTATCAAATGGTTACGCACTTCCATTTTGGACACATCAATACAGGTCGTTGCCATGTTTGGTCATGGACAATTTCAAGCTGAAACAAAAGAGTTTTTCGAAGGAATTGTATCTGCATTTAGTGGGATTAGAACTGACCTGCCTCTTTTGTACTTTCATGGTGATGGCCACAAGTGGGACATGAATGACAAAGTACAAACACAGCTCAATTGGCCTACATTTGTAGATATTCAAGTAGATCAAGGGGGGTTGGCAGATCCACTGTTTGTTGAGTTTTCTTTGAATCCAGCTGTACCCTTGACTCAGGAGCATGATCTTCAGTATGTGCTAGCGAACGGGATGGTCCGGCTGGATCGACAGAGGGGACGATATCCAACTGAAAACGGTCGACCAAACATTGACGAATTGTTTCCAGTGAATAAATAAATTTATATCCCTTGTATTTTTGGCAAGTGCAGGGAAGTGGTGTGTATTCAAGGTGGTTCGCCTCCTTACCCGTCACGGGTTCCGAGCAATGAAAAACAGATTATTTTTTTGAGAAATATAGCAAATACTTTTTGTACCTTCATACATTGGTTTACTTTCGAACTCATTAATGTGGCTTTGTTGCCTTACTTTAGTTGTGATCCTTTGAAGGTCTATGAATTCTAGTAAGTGTTTATATCGTTTGTTGCATCATGGTCCCGTCGACTATGAAGTGATGTCCTTTCGCTAGGCTTTGGGAATCGTTCCAGATGAATTCCTTCGTCATCATCATCCGTCATGCTATCGGAATTGAATACAGCATGCTTCCAATGAATATTATCATTACGACAGCAAAGTAAGTAAAGTACAACGGCACTTCCAAGGTAAAGAGTCAAGAGAAGGAGTCCGGTAAATTCCAATTGTGCAATGAGACTCCAATTGATAAATATTCCGATTAAGGGAACCCACGGTACGCCAGGAGCCTCAAAGAAGGATCCTGTTTGGGTCACATTGCTGTTGAGATGAAATTTAATCCCTCCACCAAACTTTGGACTCCTTGGACAGGTTCTCCCCAAATATAAGGAAAACAAAAGTAGGATGACAAGCATGACAAGACTCCAAGTTAGAGAACGTCCATGAATCAGACATAGGGATGTTCCAAAGCTAAGGAGGTTGTAAAGTCCCAATCCCATAGGTAAGAAATGTGATGATGATGTTGACTCGCATCGCAAGAGCAATAGACAGGAGTTGGTCATACAAAAGGATATGAGTATTCCAGCGGAAATTAAATCATCTAAGAATGTAAATGGGACACAACCAGCTACGACTGTCATGAGGATACCAGAGATCCATATGCCGGATGTTAGATTCCCTTGGGAATCGGTTCGTCCAAAAATTTCTGGTAACAAACCATCCCTTGCCAATGCCGCTTGAAGTCTTGGTTGTGCCATTTGCGATAACAGTACGACGACAGGTAATGTCAATATCTCTCCTGCCGACGTTAGGTGCATAATCCACATGGCACCATTGGAGGCAAATGCCATGGGAAAGCCACTGGTATCATCTATATCGTGATAGGGTTGCATACCCGTCAAGGCAAAGGCAGCCAACATGTACACTATCGTCACAATGGCCAAGGTCGATAGGACTGCAATTGGTAAATCGCGTCGAGGGTGGATCGATTCTCCGGCAATGCAACAGATTTCATCATAACCCAAATAGGCAAAGAAAGAAGATGTTGCTCCATGGAGTATGCCGGATATGCCAAAGGGTGCAAATGGTTGTAAATTGGATGGATTGTAAAAGTAAAATCCTCCAACAATCATAAAGATGATTAGGATAAGTTTGAGCATAGTAAAAAAGTTGGAAACAAACTTGGTCTCCTTGACACCATTTAACAATAATACAAGACATAATGCCGAGATGATGAAAGCCAATGGATTTATTCCATATCCAGGACGTAACCAAGATTCTAATCTTGATCCTCTTATTACGATTTGTTCGTCATCCTTAGTGTTATTGGTATAGATGCTTGTATTTTCCGTCGATGACGTTATTACAGTTGTGAATTCCATCAATATCCATCGTACTACCTTATCACCCCAACTTCTGGCAACTGCAGCACCAGCAATGGCATATTCCAGGGTAAGACAGGCACCTGCCATAACAGCTGCTAATTCTCCCATAGCTACATACGTATAGACATAGGTAGATCCAGATGCTGGTAATCGTCCTGCCAATTCGGCAAAGGACATGCCTGACAAGATTGCAGCAATACCAGCCATGGCAAAACTAAGTATCGTCGATGGACCAGCATCATGATGAGCAATCGATCCAGCCAAGACAAATATTCCAGAACCAATGGTACCACCAATACCGACGGAAATTAAATCAAATAATGACAAGTGTCGAGGAGTCGAATGTCTTGGTGAGGAATCATCCAAATTATTATTGTTAGAAATCGATGATTCTTGATGTTCTACTACCCATAATGGTTTACGACGTAACCAGCGATATGATGAGGATACCGATGAGGAGGCTCCGTCCAAAGTAGTTGTGGAGGATGAGGAAGTCATTCGTAGTGTCAATGAAACCCAAAATTCTGATTTGTGTGAATGGGTGCGTAAATGTGGGATGTGTGAGTTAAGTTCTCTGTCTGTTTGTCTGAATAAAAGTATAGATCAGGTTGAGAATAACTAAGAATTATGGTTAAGACTATTTGTCAGTGGATTGAATTTATGTCACATCAACCACACATTTGGTTTTCAAAGAGTTTGTAATGGTCATGAATATGAAATGACATGGTAACTCTGTAGTTCAATTTTAGAATGTTCCAATCACCTCAAAAAGGCAATGAAACTATTTGTTTGAGCTATAATACTACATTACAGTACTTTGAGTTCCAAGTTTGAACTTCATGTGGCTTGCATAAATAGGGGGAACTTGAGGTTGGACCCACACAAAAGTTAGATTCGGACACATATTCTCTCGGCTATGTGATAGCTACTGATGAGATTAAATATGTATATACAAATGTCGGAAATAGAATAATTGTTGCATACTAAGGGATACGCCAAGGGGAAGTTTGCAGGTTACCAAAGGCATTTAACAGGGCTTGGTTCATATTGGAATTCATCCCTAAGCACAGCACCAGCGTCCTCACCTATCAGAGTTGTGATTAAACATTGAAAATTTTCCATAATATCCACGTTTCCCTTGCTGACAAGTTCCAATACCTGTGAACCCTCGGGAGTTATGTTGTCATTGGCAAGAAGAGTAACCTCCTGTAGAGACGGATGGAACCGTACGGCCTTTACAAGAACAAGAGCTCCCTCGTCACCAATGTTGTTACAGTCTAGAAACAATGCTGATAGAGTAACATTCCTACGGAGTGCACACACGAGTAGCTTGACGTCGTCATTACCAACATGGTTCTTACTTAAATTCAATACCGACAGTGTTTTGTTCCATTGTAAACAATCGGAGATTCCCATGATTCCCCGTAACCCAATGGAATTACTAGCAACATGTAATTCGGTAAGACTTTCGTTAACTTTCAAGGCAGATGCAATGGCTACAAGACCATCATCGCCAATCGAATTATAATCGAGATGCAGAGATGTCAAACATACAGTCGATTGCCGAAGTGCCATTGCCAACGCCACAGCTCCTTCTCTACCTATATTATCACTTAAATTTAACACAGTCAAAGTGCTATTGTGTCTCTGGATTGATTCGGCCAAGGCCTTGGCTCCAGGGCTTGGTAAAATTATATTGCAATATATTTTTGGATATATTTTTTTAAAATAAATTATTGGTATTTTGAATTTGTTGCAATAAATGATTGCAATATTGCAATATATTGCAATATATTGTCAAAAGAAGGGGGCAGTAAAAAGGCTTCTCTTAGGCATCTTTATTCTTTTCAGGCGGTGTATTCCGCATTGCTTGAGCAACATCAATAACACTCCAATATTCTCTGTTCTTTTGCAAATACAACATAGCCTCAAATACAATTGGACTCATACTTTTACGTTGATCAGTCAAAATTAAGCGTGCTAAACTAAACAGCCTCTCCACCACATTTGATGTACTCAGGAGAAATTGTAGATCAACATATTTGGTCTTTGGACCGTGTTCCTCCATCATTCTTCTTCTTTTGTAATCTATTTTCTCCATAAAACTCATCTCTGACTTGCTTTCTTCCTCAGTAACATCATTTGGAACATTCAACAGAAATGGGGACATAACATTTTTTTCTGAACATGTCAAAGTTGATTCAACCAGTGACATAATCTTAACAACTGCAGAGTCAAATTCAGCAGAATGGATGATTTGGGCATCAGGAGCAATGTACTTTTTCATTGATGGATACAATTCCAAAATGCTATCAAAGATATCCCGGCTTTCATGAATATTCATGCCAGCAGTTTGAAGTCGTTTTGTTATTGACTGGAAATTTGACAGATGTATCATAGATTCTTTTAATCGAAGTGTTTGTGTTGCACTTGGTAAAAATTCAACCATAACAGGCGTGCACTTAATCTCATTTTCAATTCGAAAATACCGTTCACACATCTCATATGTGGATGACCAACGGGTATCATTCTGCTTAACAGGGTTGAGGTCTGTTAACTTTTTAAGCTCTGAAAAGTTTTTTAAATGGCACAACTTTCCCATAACCACATGAATAATTTGAACAACATCATCATAATGATCAAGATATTCATTTACTGCAAGGTTAAAAATATGACTCCGGCAACCAATTAAAGGGACCCCCAATTTCGTTGCAAGTAATTGATTAGTGCTGCAATTATCGCCTATTAGGGCTTTAATATCTTCATTTGTTTTATTGTAATAAGACAATGTTGCATTTAAATATTTCATATGCTCATCTGCTCCAAACCCAACAGGATCATTTGCACTAATTTCAATTGGAGCACATGAAAGCATTGTCTCTTTGGCCATTCCATTTTTCATGTAAACTGCAAAAACTGCAACATAATGTGTTGAGCCTTCTGTCCATCCATCTAGTGTAATTGCAAATAATATCCCAGCTAATTCATCTCGAATCTTTGCTTCAATCAATGGTGTCAGCTGAAGAATGTACTTTTTGATAGACTTTGACGTGACAGCACTGTACTTCATTCCTTCTCTGGTTAAAGGGTCATCTACTTCGGATAATGGTTTGTGCCGCATGACAACCCATTCAATCCACTTGTACACATCCACTTCTCGGGATGAATATGTTGGCTGAAAGTACTGTTGCACTCTGGTTTGTGATGATGAAGAAGAAGTGGGATTTGAATGGGTTGCTGTAACTCCATTTCGAAATTTTTCCCGACACAAGATGTAAGGTGATTTCTCAAGTTTGAAAATCCACTATTCTTCTTTTGCCTCATCATTCGTTCGCACTTCTTACATTTGTATGCAAATGATGCTGTTGGTGCATGGAAGTAATAATCAACAACTTCTCGTGCTGTGACAGCAAGAAGAATTCCGGGAGGTGCTGAAGTCATTTCCTGTGTTTTTTTTAGATCGGAGATTGAATTTTCAACCAACTGAACTTTTGCGGACTCGCCCAACTCGCTATACGATTGAAAATTTGTAATAATTAAGTAATTTATTTGAAAATGTAGTTAAATACGGTTAAATTTATATTGCAATATATTGCAATATATATCGTATTCAAAATAAATGATTGCAATATATACCGGCTACAATTAAATATATATTGCAATATATTGCAATATATTTCCAATAAATATATTTTTACCAAGCCCTGCTTGGCTCCTATGTCACCAATTTGATTGGTCCAGAGATGTAACTTATGTAATGTTGTGTTAGTTTGTAAGGTAGTGGCAAGTTTCATAGCAAGCCGGTCGTCAATATTCGAGTTGGAGAGATGTAACGATTGTAAGGAGGCATCCTTTTGTTCCAAACGTTCGATTGTTCTAAGAAATTTATTCATTTTTGGTTCGTTGTGAAACTGTAGTCGGGATTCACCATTTGCTACTTGTGACGTTTGCATCCGTCCTGTGAATGATGTTGGAGTGACAACGAGGCTATTTTTATAGTTGCCCTTACTTTTATACCCTGAACCACGTATACAACTTCAATACAGTACAGTATTATCGCTATACATGCCATGTGTGCACTCTCCATTCCACCAATTGATTAAGGCCTGCAATGAATTCAAAGACTGGTTTACATTTTCTGTGGAATGAACTCATGTGGGATCCAATGCTAACGTAAAAACACATATGAGAACAACCGTATATGACTGGAAAATTATGTATCCAAGTTTACAACTAGATATTGTATAAATAAATGTACGTGTGTTGTCAAAAGCCATATGCTGAAATCATTGATTTATAATAATCCAACTTGAATGATAATAATAGCAAGCTTCATCTACTTGAAACCATAGTTGGACTAAAAGGATCCAGTCAATAATTCTATTGTATCAACACTTACTTACTGCCTTCAATGACTCATGCAGCAACATCCAAATGTTGCAGATGTGCCAAATACTTTTGTGCAAACAACAATTGAACCAAAGGAAAAAGGTGACAGAATTATTATGAAAATCCGTGGGAAAATGGTTGACATTGAATTAGACCCAGATAAATATGGATCATATGTGATCAATGAAAACAACAAAAAGGTCATTAATGTCATTGTGCTAAATGCATTATATGGAATGCTTCAATCGGCACTACTCTATTATAAGAAATTCTGCAAGGATATTGAGGGAATTGGATTCAAGATTAATCCGTATGACCCATGCATTGCAAAGTAGATTGTAAATAGCACAACATAACATGGCACTTTGAGTACGTGAAGTCCAGCCATGTGGACAAAACAGTAAATGACAAATTCCTAGGTTGGCTACAATCATTGTATGCATCAGATGGAATAGGAAAGGTCAAAGCAACAAGAGGCTTTCGACATGCATATCTTGGGATGAATTTTAATTATACTCTTCAAGGGTCATTCAATATTGATATGACAAAGTATGCCAAAACCATGATTGATGACTTCCCTTATAAGTTAATAAGAGTGTCAGAATGTCTGTGGAACAATAATTGTTTTAAAGTAGATCCAAATGCAAAAAAAATAAACAAGGAAAGAGCTGCTATTTTCCATACTTTTGTGATGAAGGGACAACCTGGAATTGCATTTTGACTACCAGGGTATCTGAACCAACAGAGAATGATTGGAAGAAATTGATGAAAATCATGAAATTTGTAAAAACAACACAAGAAGTGGTTACAACAGTGTCAATGGATGAATCAAATACAATTAATAGTATATCAACATAGCTTTTGGAGTGCACAAAGACTTGAAAAGTCAAACAGGTGCAGTAATGACATTAGGCAATGGAGTTCTGTATTTGATAGTCAAGGCTTAATAATTGCTATGAACATCATCTACAGAGACAACCAAAGTTCAATGAAGATGGAGTTGAATGGAAAATTAAGTTCTCATAAGAGGACATATCACAGATATCATTGAAAGGAAATTAGCCCAAATTGAATATTGTCCAACAAGCAAGATGTTAGCAGACTACATGATAAAACCCATTGTCGGGAAGAAATTCAATGTCTTCTGGAAGAAAATCTTAGGAATATCTGCCATTGTTGTGGTTTTATGGTTAAAAGTCCGTTAGAAAACGAAGCGATTGATTGCACTGATTTGTCTATAGGAACATTTAGGAAGGAAGGCTGCTACGACGTAGCTACAGGTGTGGTAAAATAAACATTCACACGAGTAACTTGGGCATTTCACATAAAGTAGGTCAACAATCTCACATACTTGTGCAGCAGCCACAAGGAAAAGCCACAGCAACATCACGCATCCTCGATTCAGCAGCACCAGCGTCATTCATCTTCATCCTCTGTCTTTCCAATCGCAACATCCCACTCAATCCAGAATCAACATCAACAATCTCAACAGATGCTCCATCATCCATCATCAAATTCTGAATCACATACGCCAATGGTTGGGAGCACACTGATGCCGCCTGTAAGCATGGGACACTCAGTCACGTTCGCTTCTCAAAGGGCTCAACAAGAGCAAGATTCTAAGGAGGCAAAAGCACAATTCCAACTGTTCACTCGAGTTTTGATAAGATATTTAGCATTCAAGGATGCTGCCATGCACGCTGATGCGAAGCGTGTCATTCAAGATTATGCTGAGAAGAGTAAGAGGAGAGAGCAAGGATACGAATCAGCTACGTCTGCATTGATGACAAGGTTACGAGAGGTTGTTGATGAACAGCACTGGGTTCGAGCAGAAAGGCACCTGAAGCATTTTCAAAAAAAGTTTCCAAAGGAAAAAGGAATATCTGGATCATCTAATGTAACAGCCTCTTCCTCAGAGCGCAGAGCTCGGGAAGTTGAAGCCAAGCAAGAAAGCAAGGAAAGGGATCTTCAGAGGAAAGCTGCTTCTACCGCTGAAGAAGCCATCCGCAAGCAGAAGCAACCACCGTCAGCTAAGATGCGTGAAATCCAAAACATGGAAGCGCCAACTGAGCAACAACGTGGAAATGTCAATTATAGTGGAAATGCGCCAAACGCCATTTCTGCTATAAACCGACCAGTAGAGCCACCTTTAAAAGTTAAGCGTAAGTTGGTGAGTTCTTCTTCCATTTCATCCACCGCAAATATTCCACAATCAACGATAAGAGAATCAATTCCAGCTATGGAAATGCTGGATCATGCGGTTGATTATGACTGGACTACAGCAGGATTGCTCCTGGATAACAAGGGAGACGTCGATCTCAACGAAGAACAGAGAAATTTGTTGTATTCAAATGCTCCTCGGAAAGTACTGAATGATTCAAGAATTCGCCGTGGTTGGAACGACCGAAATGTGCTATCTGCTCGAGCTGCATGGGCCAAAGTGCGTCTCCCAGAAATCCATCGCGAAAACGAGGAAAGTCAGTCGTCCACTCCAATTGTTGCCGGTGTGTCCTTGTATAACAAAGATAGCAATCCGTCAAAGATCAAGACATCCTGGTTTAACGAGGACAAGGCGGAGACAGACGAAACTCTAGCTCTCCTCAGTGAGTCGATGCAGATTTACTTGAAACGCGTTTTAGAAGACGCTTTGCAATGTGCCCATCAGCGTGAGAATCTTGATGGTATACGACTGTGGCATTTACAGCACAATGGCTCCAAGCCGCCTATCAGCTTACGCCTCGGCTGTGACGTTAGCCGCCAGGTTGCGCTTGCGGCAGGGAACGCTGCTCGAACAGTGCAACGTATGGAGGAAGCATTGGAAAGGAATCCTTTGCCTACGTGTGAATATAATTATTTTAGCATCCTTACGGAAGCCACGTGTATGGAAGACTTGGCATGCCGTCCCAAGCTTGCTGCTGGGGCTCAAAAGGCAGCATACGATGCCAAACGGTGTTTTGAAATAAGCGGCGGAAAGGATGCGACATTGCCGCCATTAGGAAGAGTCCCGAAAAAGGCAAAGATTCTTGCTCAAGATATCAGTATAAGTATGGAACTTTCCAATGAAGGAGCGCCAAAAATGTCATCCATTCGTTTTCTCTAGGGAAGCAAAGTTCCCCATCTAGACAATTTTGATTAATTTTCACTGATTGACCGTATTATGACTAAGCTTTAAGGATGAATGAAGTAAGAACGCTTTTGAATTCAGGTCTAAATTACTTCACAAAGGAATACTTTAGGTAGTCGGTTGGGTGAATTTGTCTGTGTTGGCTTGCTGTTTTGAAGGAACAAGTAATGTCTCAAGAAAGGAAATTCATTAGGCATATCGTAAAGCTTAGCAAGACGAGACTGGTCATCAATACTTTACACGTAGCTCTTCATTTGTTTCAAGCCTTTAGAGATCTAGCTACCTGAAACTAACAATGATTTTTTTATTCCAAACTTTCCATCATCACGAGAAGTGCCCTCCTAGGCAATGATTGACAGCGCATTATGTTTTTCAAGAGTTGACCTGGTACTGAAATCGTTTTTAATTGAACATCACTTTCAAATGAATTTATGAAGCTCATGATGAAAATTATTTTTTTGTCTAAAGTTTTGATTTCTCTGTTTGATTTAAAGTTTATAGTTACTTTTTCCAAGGTAAGCGAAAATAATGTTTTGAGTACCAACATATATTCTTTGGTAACTTTATTGTATCTCTAACCTGCGTAATGAATTATCCTTTGATCATAGCTTGATGAGGAGATTGAACGCTGAGTGTGCATCTGATCATCAACGGGGTGCACCAATTATTGAGGATTAAATACCCACATCCTTTTATTTGTGTACACATACCAAAGGCAATATACAACTGCTGAAAGTGAATTGCTAACAGCTATCAAAAACTAGAAATAATAACAATACTAGGTTATCCAAAAAGTCTTTACAGACCATAATAATAACACTTTCAATGGTTTATCAGCGTCACATGACAATTTACTCTGGCTTTCACTCCTTGAAGAATGTGGAGAAATACGCGGGTACCTCCCACATAAGAACATTATCATTACGGATGTCTTTTCCTGCCTGGATATAAATAATCTAATGTTTGAATCAGACAAAGCTCTGATATACTCTGACGTAGGAATCCAATAGGTAATACTTTAGTAATGGTTTATGAGCAATATCCAGTCTATGAAAAATAATAGGCTATGAGATGTAGTTTGTACCAGTATTGGAGACGTCCCTTATCTTTAGTAGAAGTGAAAATAGAGAATAAGTATATTCTATGCATTTACAAATTTTTTCACAGAAGTTCAAGTTAAATGTGCTTTTCGTTTCCCCTACAAATTTGGATGATAATAAGCAATATCTATAATACAAATTTAGTGATGACAAAATTAAATGTTATGCATTCCAGGATCATCTAGTTACACGGAAAATAAATATGATTCAAATTTTGCTTTATTCCAACTATTCAAAAGAGTTGGAGATACAGTTCAACTAGTCATCAAAGGCAAGGATACAAGATTAACTCCTCATAAGATGCATTTGCCACAATAATTGAAGATACAAGTAGAAGTGAAAAGAAATCATAGATACACTTGCTCTACAGTGAGATATAGAAAGTTGACACAGATAAAGTATAGACTAATTTATTGTTTTTCTGTTAGTCTTGTCTAATCTTGAAACTTCTCTCAAGAGATGTTCTCAATAGATCTTTGTGATTAAGCTTGAAGATTCTTAATCTTGTTCTGAGCTTCCTCCCAACTGCTTAGATAAGTTGCTTCAACTCTGTCCATAAGGACACATTTCTTACCTTCAACTCTTTATAATTACGTAACCAACAATAGGAGGATACCAATGAGAAGGCTCCGTCTAAAATTGTTGTGGATGATGAGGAAGTCATTTGTAGTGTTGATGAAACCAAAATTCTGATTTGTGTGAATGGTTTGCGTCAATGTTGGATGTGTGAGTTTTCTTGTCTGTCTGTTTGTCTGAATAAAAGTATAGAAATATACACCACCCATCAGTCAGGTTGAGACTTTATCTGTTTTCAAAATTGGTTGTAATGGTCATGACTATAGGAGATGACATGGTAACTCTGTAGTTCAATTTTAGAATGTTCCAATCACCTCAAAAAGGTAATGCAACTATTTGTTTGAGCTATAGTTCTACATTACAGTACTTCAAGTTCCAAGTTTGAACTTCATGTAACTTGCGTAAATAGGAGGAACTTGATTTGGACTCATTGTCTCTCGGATATGTGATAGCTACTAATGAGATTAAAGGTGTATATACAAATGTCTGAAATAGAATCATTGTTGCATACTAGGGAATACCCCAAGGGGTGATTTTGCAGGTTACCAAAGACATTTCACTGGGCTTGGTTCATATTGGAATTCATCCTTAAGCACGGCACCAGCATCCTCACCTATAAGAGTTGTGATTAAACATTGAAAATTTTCCTTAATATCTGTGTTTCCCTTGCTAACAAGTTCCAATACCTGTGAACCCTCGGGAGTTATGTTGTCATTGGCAAGAAGAGTAACCTCCTGTAGAGACGGATGGAACCGTACGGCCTTTACAAGAACAAGAGCTCCCTCGTCACCAATGTTGTTACAGTCTAGGAACAATGCTGATAGAGTAACATTCCTACGGAGTGCACTGACGAGTAGCTTGACTTCGTCATTACCAACATAGTTCTTACTTAAATTCAATACCGACAGCGTTTTGTTCCATTGTAAACAATCAGAGATTGCCATGATTCCCCGTAACCCAATGGAATTACTAGCAACATGTAATTCGGTAAGACTTTCGTTAACTTTCAAGGCAGATGCAATGGCTACAAGACCATCATCACCAATCCAATTATAATCGAGATGTAAACATGTCAAACATACAGTCAATTCACGAAGTGCCATTGCCAAACCTAGAGCTCCTTCTCTACCAATTTGATTATCACTTAAATTTAATACTGTCAAAGTGCTATTGTGTCTCTGGATGGATTCGGCCAAGACCTTGGCTCCTATGTCACCAATTTGATTGGTCCAGAGATGTAACTTGCGTAATGTTGTGTTAGTTTGTAAGGTAGTGGCAAGTTTCATAGCAAGACGGTCGTCAATATTCGAGTTGGAGAGATGTAACGATTGTAAGGAGGCATCCTTTTGTTCCAAACGTTCGATTGCTATAAGAAATTTATTCATTTTTGGTTCGTTGTGAAACTGTAGTCGGGATTCACCATTTGCTACTTGTGACGTTTGCATCTGTCCTGTGAATGATGTTGGAGTGACAACGAGGCTATTTTTATAGTTGCCCATACCCTGAATACAACTTCAATACAGTACAGTATTATCGCTATACATGCGCACCTTTCATGTACCATTATGTGAATGAACACTCTCCATTCCACCAATTGATTTAGGCCTGCAATGAACCCAAAGACTGGATTACATTTTCTGTGGAAATGAACTCATATGGGATCCAATGCTAACGTAAAAACACATATGAGAACAACCGTTTATGACTGGAAAATTATGTATCCAAGTTTACAAGTAGACATTGTAAACATAAATAAATGTACGTGTGTTGTCAAAAGCCATATGCTGAAATCATTGATTTATAATTATCCAACTTGAATGATATTAATAACAAGATTCATTTACTTGAAACCATAGTCGGACTAAAACGATCCAGTCACATAACTCTATGGGATCAACACTTACTTGCTGCCTTCAATGATTCCTGCAGCAACATCCAAATGACTTGAAAAAGTGCTGCACCATACTCTATGTAACATCAGCATCTTCTTGTAATTGCATATTTTGTTGGAATCCTAAAGAACTCTGTTTAAGAACCTTTCAACATGTGTCCCTTTGCTCTCCTTTTTCACAACTGATATGAACATGCTTTTTACGACACTCATCATACTGATGACACTCCAGAGATTGCGCTATCTTCCTAATTTAGAGTGTCTATAGGATAGTCACCATGCTATGGAAAACTTAGATAATAATTTTCTGGAAGCTTCCAAAATTTAGTTCCATGAGCTTTGCTTGTCGACGTCTCCAAATTAGGAGTGCTGGAATAATACCAGCTATTATGTTTTCATCCAACATGATTTTAATATTGGAACCTGCTTCATAGCGGCAGTACTGTCCATGGTATTCTCAAGTGGGTGGTATCCTACCATGAAAAGAGATTAAGAGAAGATACTTATTATTACAAAATCTAGGTTTTCAATGTTCATTTTACACGAGAACACTATCCTATTTTCATTTGAATTTATCCGATCCTATCTGGGGAAACTTCCCACAATTACAGTTCAATTTCTTGCTTTTGTTTTCATTCAATCCTCTGTGAGAAACTAGGGGATGGAAGAATGACTAGAATTTGACTTTTGTACGATACAGGACTCCAGATTCAAAAGAAAAAAGAATTTTGACTGTACTTTCTCACACCATAACTGAAACAGAAACACGATTCACAATGACATCCAATAACAAGTACTATGAAAGATTGCCAGCTGTTCAACATCTAAGCATGTGATCTTGGTTTTGTCTACCATATGCTCCAAGACGTTTGCCTTGAGTTTGGTTTAACAGAAATTGGAACAACAAGTACAATTAACGTCGCAATTCACGGAAATATCAGTCAAATTAATCTCTTTCAAAGCACACAACTCATACGGAACAAAACCACTAAGTTTGTTGTCATAGGCACTAAACATGATCAGCGACTCCAGATTCCCCAACTCCTCGGGAATGGTACCCACGATCCCATAGTTCCCTGTTAAATTCAAGGTTTCTAATTTCCAAGACAAGCATCAGACTCGATTGTTAGATTGCAACAAAAAATTGACAAACCAAAACATGATAGGATCAAATAATACTTACGCAAACCTGTCATCAATCCAATTTCGCTTGGAATGAAACCACTTAGAGCATTATCGGTCAAGATCAAATTCCATTCTGTCATGGGTGGTCAATGAGCTGAATTTAAGTATAATTTGATGCATAAGTGTCAGTGAACATCCTCCACTTACCCATTTCTACCAAATAGCCTAATTCTGATGGGATAGTTCCATTCAACTTATTTTGACCGAGATCTATGTCTGTCATGTGCCTTAAACGACCAAACTCCGTGTGCAGCGTCCCAGAAAACTTATTTTCCCCAAGAATCAGACTCGTAAGTCCTGTCAACTGCGTTAATTGAATGGGAATTGTCCCGGTTAACTTGTTGCTTACCAAATTGAGAGTTTTTAAGGAATCAGAAAGTTTTCCGATTTCCGAAGGGATTGTGCCTCTCAATTCATTACCTAAGAGCACGAGTTCCCCAAGGCTTAACAAATTACCAACTTCCGTTGGTATGGTTCCAGTGAGTGAGTTTTCGTCTAAGTGAAAATCGGTGAGTGGGGAGTAACTCCCGAGTTCGGTCGGCAGACTGCCTCGTAGCCTATTGCCAGATAAGTAAACGCAACATAATGTAGGGTTAGCAAACATTTCACTTGGGAGAGTTCCTGTAATGGCGTTCCAGTCAGCATTGAATACGCCTAATGTTGTTGTGAGTCCAAACTCACTGGGAATATTGCCTTCAAATTGATTGTTGTTAACAGTGAAAGATAAAATGCTATCCATCTCTGCCATTTGGGTGGGTATCGTACCAGAAAATTGATTGCCACTCAATATAAGTAATTGTAACTGATTTAAGGATGCAAAGCTTGAAGGCAAAGTCCCATATCCCTTGTTTGCAGAAAGGTTGATTTCATTTAGATCAGTGAGAAGTGCCAATTCTTCAGGTAGCATGAATTTATAGTCAGTGTTCTCAATCTTTATAGACGTGATATGGCCCTTATTACTACAAGTCATTATCGACCAGGAACATTCATTGAATAGATTAGAGCTTTGACCCTTCAAATGTCTTTGACTGTCTACCTCCAAATTGGAAATATCGACTCCATTCTCTTTCAAAATTGAGTATCGCAGGACATGCGCCGCATACGCTTGTGGAATCCGAGGTTCCTGGTCAAAGGAGGCATTTTTCATATACTTGAGTGCCTGGGATTGGGGAGACGATGGCTGCTCCCATGCCTCATTGGGCTTAAGTATGGATCTGAGGAAGAGCTCTGCAGTCCATCCAGTAGGTGCTGGAGTGGGTAATTCTGTTGCGGGGGAAGCTGTTTCTGCTCGTGGATTTTTGCGGAGGAAAAATACTACGCAGGCAGCAACCAGGCCACCTGCAATCAAAGTAATGACAAGAATGATGAGCTTGACTCTATAGTCTCGAAACAAAGTACAGCACGTAATTTTAGGAATTGTGTCTAATGTTGAAGGTTGAGACTCAGAATCGTTTACAACTGTGGCAATAATTGGAGTAAAATTGGAAGTTAGGTCCGATATCATTCCTGACTCTTGATCTTGATCCAACGTTGTGTCATCTTCGCCTAATTGATTACTTCGATGTCGTCCAGCCTGACCATGAACAGCAACAGCCCCCGGTTGAGTAGAGGAGTAAAAGTTTTTTCGCACGAATTCAGGAGGCGCAAGGGTAGTGGTATTGGAGGAATCAACTTGGGTTACACGAGCCGATTGTTTCCCTTTTTTGCGTGCAGTTCTCATTATGGAATCGCGCAAAGCGCTGTCGAATTCACTTTCTGCTTCCGGAACAGGATGCTTGCGAACGGTCGGTGGACTGTCAGCAATGTCTGGACCTCCTCTCTTGCTAAATCCATCCATTGCGGATCAAAACTATATTTCTCAGGTCGGATACGAATGAACGGGCTTTGTCAAATGTAAAAGTAAAGTACTCCCATGCATGTGTCGAATACACGATTGCCAGATTTATTTCATACATAAATTCTAGCTACCCATTCGAGGTTTGTATGTATGGCTGTGCCTAAAATGACTCAGTATTTGGTATACCATTTCTACATCTAAATCTCATCCTCATTTGTATTAGGGTCGGGAGATCTTGATTCAATTCATATTCATTGGAACCTAAACTAATTCTATGCCATTGGAAATAATGTAGCATGATTTCGAACGAAAATATTCTGTGTTTACTCATTTATTCCAAGGATGAATTTACATTTTCCTCCTCAAATAGAAAGGATACGTGAACGATGCAATTCTTCAAATTGGTATTATCTTGTAAAGATTTATTTCTGACCCGACGCCCGCCTCTCCTATGAGTGCCAACAGAAAAATCAACAAAAACTGAAAATCATACACTGAAATCAAAAGTTTATAAATATCCAACTTGTATGATAATAGCACGCTTCATCTACTCTAAACCATAATCTGAATATAATTATCTACGTTAGTGAGTGTACAATTCTCTTTGTAGCATCCTTTAATTAATTTGTGGATTCACACAATGTTTCCAACCGATAAAATTTATAGTTTCTTTTCTTTTTTCCCCCTTGATGCATAATTTTTGAACTTGCTCACAGCAGCAGCGCTGTCCTTGGCATTCTTAAACGGTGTATCATGGTATGGAGATAAACTAAGGGACATCTTCTCATAATCACATAATCTAGGCTTTCATAATTCCATATTCGAGAACCCTTTCCTGTTTTCATTTCCTTTTAAATTTCTTATGTTTCCGTTTCCCGCCGGGGAAAATTGAAAAACAATAACCTTAAATCTTTGAAAATAACCAGAGGATTGACAAATGATTGATGGATGTAAGACAATAATCTGAAAAAGAATGTGACTTTTGTAGGCAATACAGAACTCCAGATGCAAATGAAGTAATTTTTATACCATGCTTCCTTTCCAAAGTAAAGGCAAGATTCACAATGACATCTGTGAATGAGAATTTCCGAGTCATGCAGGATACTCAACATCTGAGCAAGTGCTCCTCGGCATTTTTACTATGAGGTCCATGTTTTTGCTTTTGACTTTGTCAGTAGAGAGTGCCCATTGCGTATGATGCTGTAAGCTTTCTAATTTGGAAAGGTTTAGATGCAATTTGTAACTGAATGATTTATTTTTATGAAATCTTCGTTAGTTTGAGCAATTTTTGGTATTCATTCTGAAATGAGTATCCTGAGTTTATGCATCAATGAAAGCTGCTATTATACTAGCTTAACGTAATACTTTACGTTGCTATATGTTGACGGGGCCTAATTTCACTACCCGTAGCAGCACTTGTTAAACTAGTCGTCGAGTTTCTCTTTAACGTGTGTCTGTCATCGTTTCTCAACAATGTGTGTTATCGTATCGTCATACTATGAAAATTGAGTTTTCTCGTAACGTTCCATATCTTGAACTAATAGAAACCAAAATATCGGTGGAAGAAAAATCATTGTTCTCCATGTATACATCTTCAGACCATCGAATATGGTCACCATTATCAACTATAGTTTGGTTGACAATTGCTATATCCGTAACTACGGCTGCTGCTTCTGTTGTATCAACGTCATGGAATGAAGACAATAACATGAAGAAGAAGAAGACGACCAAGGATCCAACCGAAAAGGAAGTAGAGATGGATATCATTGACGAAAATCATAAATCTGTATGGTCATTTCATCGATGGAAGGAAGAATTCTTTTCTCGGATGGAGGCGAGTAGCATATTTTCACGACTTTGGTACTTGTTGCCTCCATCCTCTTCCTTCTTCAATCCTTTCACATCCTCTTCGTCAAGCAGCACCAAAGTATTTGCACAACCCAACAAAAGGAATGATTTGTCTATGAACCCAATCGGTACAGTGTATAGCATATATCGTTTATGTGTTGGAACACCAAGGCAGGGTATGTTGGCTCCAAATGCACGTGGGCGTATTGAATTAACCGTTGACAATGCGATGGACATGGTACAAGGATTGGAAGGTTTCTCTCATATATGGATTATATTTGTTTTTCATTTAAATACAACTCCATCGTCAAAAACATCTTCGAATCACAATAGTACTTCGAGTCAGGGTATCAACAACAATAAGACCAAAAAGTTGAAGGAAACATCATCCAAGAAGAACTACCCCACCAAAATTTCACCACCTGCATTAGGAGGGACTGAAAAAGTTGGTATTTTCTCCACCCGAACACCACATCGGGTCAATCCTATTGGTATGACCTTATGTAAGCTTGACTCCATTGTTACCAAACAAACATCTTACAATCAGAAACGCAGTCGTTCTTCTGTGGTCATCTTAAACGTTTCTGGATTAGACTTGGTGGATGGTACCCCTGTCTTGGATATCAAACCGTATGTTCCTCACTATGATTCAGTCCCTGTATCTCCATCTGCAGCAACAAATCTGTCTTCGTTGCCTCTTTCGGCTACTACATCTACTCCATGCTCTATTCCCGATTGGGTTTCTCAAGGATTATCTGCACAACGAACTGTACATATTACCGAAAATGCTCGACAACACTTGATTTCCATACTTCAACAAAATCCCTATGCTCTAGAACATTTTGGTCCTCATCGTGGTGATGATTGCATTTTGACAACAGTCGCTGCTGTGTGGAAATGTATCGACCAAGTTTTAAGTATGGATGTAAGATCCGAATGGCAAACACGTAAGGTACGAGTAGGTGCATCTCATGCCGAACTATCTCAAAGAATTCAAGAATACTATGGATTGGGAGGTCACGCGGTGACGACAACAGCCGCAAACTCGACTCCTCTTCCTCCATTATGCTCTCAACAAATTGATAATCTTTTGATTTACTTTACTGTAGCGCAACCACAATCGCTAAATAGAGTTACTTCCAAAGGAAGTGGTGCTGAAGATCAAGTAACTGTACATGCTGTGGAACTATTGGTACGTCCCAATCCATCGACTACCTCCAATCAATCTTTTCCAGCCTCACCTCAGTCAAAACAGCAACTCAAATCAAGTGCAATTCCAACGAATGCGACTTTAATGTCGGGAGCGTCTTCTGTTGTCACTGCAACTACGGCTACCACTCGACATTCCTCTCATTCACAATCTCCCTCGAAAGTTACGACGTCGCATGCGTTTCGGACGTACCAATCACAGCAAGGTAATAATACACCGAAAGGCACCGAAACATTGCAGCAACAACCAACTGTGAATCGAATTCACAGCAAACAAAGTCAGGGAAGCAATACCAACATCAGGATCAATACCTCTAGCAATAGTTCCCAAAACTTGACACCTAAGGGAAATACATCTATTACATCGCCAACAGAAGCCACAAGTTTGAACAGTTCTCCTGCTGCATCGAAAAGTCCTACCAAGATTAAAGGCAGCTCTCAGGATTTGAACTTTGAATCAGAGGATGTAGTAGTAGTGGTTGGGCATCAATAAGAGAAGGAGAATAGATTTTCCAAAGAAAAAAAGTCATCAAATGACATGTTCGTTTCATTGACGAGACTCTTAATCACCATAATCCCCTAAAGAAAATTAAAAATGCTAAATAAATCTATGTTAAGATCCACCGTCTCTCCACAAAATCTGCACTACATGAATTAATGTAGTTTGGAAGAAAGCTATCCAAAAACTTCACTTTTCCAAAGGTTTTTTTTTGCAGTAGAGAGATTGCGGATGGATCATGACTCTTCTGTCATTCCCCCAGACCTATCTGCATACACGTTACGTTCTCCCATTCACAAGAAGAATGGTGATCTAATCACAATCTCTCTCTCCTCCACTTTAATATCCGAGTAATTCCATCTGCCCTCCATCCAATTTCCATCCTAATCGAGCTTGTATTTGTATGATTGTCATTACCATCCATTGACTACCACCATTATTTTCACCCGTTTACCAAATGGAAAGGAGGCAAAAAATAATGGATTGGAAGAAATCTTGTCAGGAAAAAAAAAGAAACATTATTTTCTTGATTACAATTTATGAGCTCGGTAGAGTAACTTGTACCTTAGGAGTACTGTCTACTGTTGAGTAAGTAACATTCTAAGGTATCGGCTATTTTCTTCATAGATCAGCTTGGTTGACTGTAAAGTTTGCAAAAAAAGTATTAGGGTGGTAATGAATTTGTTTCAAAACCCATTTCGTTTGCTGATATATCACAGGGTTAGAGTGCAACCAGATCCTAATGTTGGAAAACAACTTCTTAACAATTACTTTTTTCAAAACATAAATTTAGGAAAAAGATTGATGCCTGATAAAAAGTAGAGTTCAGTTAAGAATCAAAAGAGACGAAACCCAGTTTGCTTTGATGTTAGATTGATGGAGATGAGAATCTCCAAATGGTGATTTGTTACAGGAACAAAAACAGAGCCTACACAAGGCTTAAATTGCTATGAAAATGTGAAAGCGACATGTAAACTATTGCAGACTGCATTAACTTGAGCGGAAAGAAGTGTTGTATAGTTAAGAAGAAAAATTACCAATTTGGCTTTCTCGCAATGAGGATCGTAAACGAGATCGATCACCCTCTACATCTAAAATGACGTCAAGGCGGGACCGACCGGTTAAGGATTTGCTCAAGTCGTCTGCTTTCACTTCAAATTCTACAAGGTCTCCGTATTTTTGCTCCATAAGGAGAACCTTCCTTTTTGCACCCCAATCATAATAAAGTAACTTGGCTTGTCTGAGATAATGCTGTGCCCAATCGCGATCATCTTTCCTGAGAAAGTACTCCCCTAGGCGCTCATTTGCCAAGGCTACATCTTGAATAAAACCAGCACGACGTGCTTGAGATATTGATTGATGATACATTCTTTGAACTTCCCTGGGGAGTATTTGCTTCTTAGTGGACATGACTTCGGCATCTAACAGATACACCAAGTGGAGTGTATTCGGATCTCCTTTCTGGGTCCAGGATACGAGTATTCGTTGAAATTTCCGGAATATTCGCCAGTAACGGAAGCGCTGTGTAACTGAAGCATTTTCCCAGCATGTCAATGCGACCAAAGCGCCAAACAGAAAGTAGAAAACAGAATAACAGAATGGATTATGCAAACCTTTAAAGCTCCAAAAGTATTCAGCAAGAGCTAGAGTTGACTTTTCGTCATTGAGATAGAAACGAGACCGTAGGGTAAACAACGAGAACTGAAAGTGAGTGTAATCGACATGAAACCCTGCAAGATAAGTTTTGAAGGCTTCATCATCCATGACTTCTCCAGTAAGCTTTGCAATCTCGTCTGAACGATCCGCTAATTCAAGATTTCCCCTTTGTAAGATCAACAAAATGTTCCACATCATTGTTTGATTATATGACTTGAGCTGATCACAGAACGAAAATGTATCAACAATAATGTTCGAAAGAGAAGAACCTGCAACCATCCTTGCCATCAGATGTGTTGCTATCCCCTGGCCAGAAAACGCCATATCACCTTGAGCGAACGCTATATAATATGCTCTAAGTGTGGGCTTCAAGGTATCCAAAACAGGACGCTTAATGTGAAAAAAGAGTCCATACACAGCAACTAATGTTCTTGCATCTTCACCAAGGCGCGTTTCCATTAATTGTAAGGCCAGGGATCCAAAACGAAAAGCCTCATCAAAGTCACCGGAAAGAGCCATGCTGTATCCAAAAGATGCAAATGCGTATGGCGACAATTCCGATAGACCGTGTCGTATCGACAAGTGAATCATCCTACACGTGATGACAGGAATCATTGTTTCCTTGGCTGCAAAAAAGGCAACGGGGCAAAGTATCCCAACTGCTTGCATGGATGTTTATAAAGTAGAATTACATGTCTGTGAGAAATTGGGAATCATCGAAACAGGTCATAATAATTCCGAGACGTTTTGCTTACATATTTTCATGACATGTTGGATTCTAAGATCCTTGCAGAGTGGTAAACTCAATATGTCCTCATGACTAAGTGGTTTCAACAGTCTTTTCACCCCCATGATAGCAGGAAGGATAACGGTTAATCCTGGATTAGAGGGGATTCGAGGCAGCTGCAATTCTGAAAGCATTCTCATACTGGAATTTATACATTCCTCCAATCGATTGATGCATGTCAAACTTTCAAGTCGAATAATTTGAGAGTGATATCGGTCTTCTGGACAGACACATTTTTCCATGATAGAGTCGGCAAGATCCAAGCATTCTTGCATAGATCCGTTACTTGATAAAACTGAAGCAAGTAGATTGTTGATGGAAAGTGTCAAACTATAATACTTTTCCCAACATCTTTCACCAAGTAAATCTAAAGCTATCAACAGATTCGATTTCGCATGGTTAAATGCGCTGAATACGATCATTTCTTGGGCCGCTAGTAGATTCAGTTGTGACAGTTCCTCCCTCTCCATATCTGTTTCGAGGACATCCCTACCACGATTAAGTTGGTCGATGGCCAAGAATAATATGTGCTTGTCCATGGAATCTGGGGAATTTTCATACCCTTTTAAGACGGCACGTCCAATTTTCAAGTGGATATTTTGCAGCAGGGCCTCAGGCACTAGCGCATAAGCAGCTTGTAGAATTCGATCATGTGCAAATTGAAAAACTTTGCCATCATCGGCGAGAACGATGTAACACCTTGATTCCATACGATCCAAAGATATACTCATTGGCTCAGTCGAGAAATCAATTCCAAAATCACCCATAATAGTCTCCAGTAAAGCTATATCGACTTCATGTCCCAAACAGGATGCTATTTTCAAGGATTCACATGTCATGAAGGGTAAACTTCGCATTTCTTCAGTTAAAAATGATACGATATCCTCTCCTACATCGACTGCTTCACGAATCTTAGCGTTGTCAAAGTCCCAGCCAACACCACTCTCACTTTGAATGATAAGATTCCGCTCAATCAAATAATACAAGTATCTCCTCACGAACAATGCATTACCTCGCGTAACATCGTAGACAAGCCCTCCAAGCTCTTGTGATTTCCAATGAGACGATAGACTAAGATTCGATATCAAATCTACTACGTCATTCAGCGCAAGATTTCCTAGAAAGATCTCGGTGATATCACATTTTGTTTCCCCAACAGTAGTTTTGAAATCTGAAAACATGGAATTTTTGTCAATTTCATTGTCTCGGTAGGATCCCACGAATAATAATCCTTTCTTAATGACGTTTCCATGATATAAGTA
>CAAAJI010000335.1:29022-45410 GCA_900642245.1 Fragilaria radians
GCATGAACGTTTCGATGTTCTTGGAACCCATTGGGACGGTAATTTTTCTTGCTGTTGTTGTTATTATTATTACTATATAGATCCGAATAATTTGTGTCATCCTCACTCTTTGTCTGTACTTTCCTCTCAGGTGATGTTGAATTGACACGTTTGGATTGGGATGTAGGTACATCCTGAGTATTCTCACTTTCGTTTGCATCCGTAGATCGAATGTGTTGAAATGTTTGTTCCAATGCTTGATTAAAAGCACGAGATATCCTATCATCTTGTTTGGGATCAATAGGCCATCCATGATCATCAACCAACATGACATTTCCTTTTAATGCATCCGTTGTGGCAATATCCATTTGAACACATAGTTGAGACAATGGATTCTTTATAGTTCCATGGAGAATAGCACCTCCTACATCAATTTTAGTCGTATTGTGATGATTCCTAGAACTACTTGTTTGTTGTGGTTGTGGTTGTTGTCGTCGTCGTTTTCGTTGTTTTGATGATATACTCGGCTTTTTTCTTTCCATCTCATGATTTATATTCTCTTCGTTGTTGGAATTTGGATTTTTGGATAACATGGAAACTCCCCAAACACGTCCTCCAATTCTTGATCGAGCTTCGACTACCCATACATCATAACGACGATGTTGCAATTCACGAGCAGCAGCCAATCCTGCCATACCAGCACCAATAATTAATACACGACCTTCCGATGGAGATTTATTATTGTCACTCATTGTCCTCGTTTCTGACAAATGTATCTGTAGAGGAGGAAGGGCTGCGTCAGGCCCCCAAATCAAGGGGACGCCTTTTTGCTTCTGTGACTAGGAAATAAATTTTTTGTGTCATGGGCGATCAAACAGGACCAATTCGACTGGGACACCGATGACTACCCAATCACTGGAATGGTATCGCCAACGTACAGGAGGACAGTAAAAAAAAGAATCCCAGAGAACAATCGTACAAGATACGAGTGGTTCGCATTTCGTGCAATTTTGACATTTGAATTGGGCACCATCACTTCTGGACATGCTCCGGGTACCATCGTTATCTTTGGACCCCTGTTTATTTATTCACATTAGCAACAAGTATCATTGTGAATATTTTTTTTTTCAATGCCATGCTATATATCATCCTTTTGTGCTGTAGCGTCTGTCCATAAGGTTCAAACACGATCGTGCAAAGACAATTAAAAAACACTTTTATTTTGAAAATCATTTCATGTGGCTTGGACAAACGGTTTTGTTCTTTTGCTTTTCGTTTTGGCCAATTATAGATACATGGAATTGACACCCCCCGAATTGGAAGAATCATTCCAAGAGTAAAAGTGAGTTTGAATCATTTCCATAATGAAAGAGATTATCTTTTGTGCAATAGTAAATACTAGAAATCTATTCGAAACTTGTGCAATAGGATTCAATTGTGAGATAAAAATATTGGTATAGCCAGAATAGTGTTGGGTAATCTAGGGATTATTCTTCAATGTAACAACAATTTAGTTACATACTGTGATCATTAGATTAATTATTAGGTGGAATTTAGCATAAGTAGCATACTCGTGACTTATTATGAATCTAGAAATTTCTTCTCCCCAAAGGACATTACTTTGCTTGTTGCCATTATTTCAATAAAGAAAAATAAGAATGCCAAAAAGTATAGCCTTAATCACACCTCTAATTTCACTTTCTTGGAGATGAATTTCGTTATTGTATTATTGTTTGGGATTGGTGCTATTCATATGCAAATTTCCTTCCTCTGAGTCATCACACTAGTGATGTTCTGTTTCGATGATGTTTGAAACTTGGATAATAGTGTATCTATCTCAAAAAGGACGTTCCAAACAAATAATATTAAATCCGTCCAATCTTATTTTTTTGTTTTATTCTATTCCATGACTTTGTTATTCATTCCTTGCTCATTTATATATATACATATATCTCGTTTTGAGTTTCGCTCCCCCCTTTTCTTATGGACGCAACATTTTTTTTCTTTCATGGTTTCTTACGCATCAAGTTTCAAAAGATCGGATACCAACACTAGGCCCTCACTTGTTACCAGTTCAAGACCTTTGTGACAGGAATATGCCACTGGCATTTCCAATGTTTCACTTAATTTGGCCAAGTACCGACTAGTTATTTTCTCCGGTCCCATAAATCCCTGTAATGATTGAGATAATTTAAATAGGAACATTGGATTTGCAATTTCCGATTCGGACGACGTCTTTTGTCTTGTCGGTGAATCGGTCCGACTTGGATTTGACGTCTTTTGTCTGGTAGGTGAATCGGTCCGACTTTGGGGATTCATGGTAGATTGCACTTTTTTAGGATGATGCTTGATTTCTCCCATCTGTGACGTACTTGCATGTAATCGATCCTTCAACCCAGTGTAACTTTGTTTCCTAACAATTGAGGCAAATAAGTGTGAATCACTCGCATAATGTTGTTCGTTTCGACTGGATATACGATTATTCTTTTCTCTATAGTCTTGAATGTCTTTCATGTCCAATTCGTCTTCTTCGTCTATTTGATTCTTTCTTGGATGTGAATGTGACAATGGTTTTAATTGCGAATGTGACTCTTTTTGATCTCGAATAATACTAGCTTTTTTGCTTACGATGAGGACTGGTGATGACAGGATATCGGATCGTTTTGGAGATTGATCTTTGGATATGGAATCCTTTCGGACGGGTCGCATCGATCGAATTCGCCTTCGAGTTTCATCTTCGGAATCATAACTATTCACCAAACTTTCATTCCTTGGGGGCATGGTACGTGTATTCAATCCTTTCGATGGGATGAGATGAGTTCCTCCCTCCTCGGAAATACTGAGATCACCCGAACCACCACTCTTCCTGGTAGGTAACTTGCGAGTATCGGATAATGGAATGGTAGATACACTAGCATGCGATCCTTCATCCAATGCGCGTTGAGTTCTAGACCCTTCATTCCTTGGTGGAAATGATAATTTTCGACTCTTGTCATTCATTGTTTGAATGGGGATGTATCCGACACGATGAATGTCACTTTCAGATTCACGGATATTCCCAGATATGGAACAACCTTCATTTCTGGGGGGCAATGACTTTCGATTACCTTCGGGTGGTTTGGGTGAAAGTGGACGTGGTGGTCGTCTTCGGGAACCTACCGACGAACGGTTTTCATTACTGCTATGTGACTGTGAGGAGCTAGTGGATACATGCGTACGATCATTATTGCTTGCATCTGACAAGGACCAAGATGTTACTGTAGGATCATCTTTGATGGTATTTCCAATCTTGGATTTATTCCAGGTCTGAAATTCGTTGGAGGAGCTATCATTCATTCCAAATATATAATTGGGCTTTTTAGTTTCGTATTGCAAGTCCAGTGCCTTGTGAGTTGCTTTTTGACGATCCTTCACTGATGGCGATAGGTATCGATGATTGGGATTCTTGATCTTATCTACACGACCGATGGACACACGATCATTGATTTCTTGATTTTCAAGTCGATTCATCATTACGTCTCTTGTTCTTGGAGGCAAGGAAGAAAGCATTTTATGTCTGTGTTGTACTGGAATTTTTTGGGTACACGCATTACCCAACGACAATCCGGAATAATCCCCAAAGACATTATTCCTTGAAGTACATTATGAATGACTGCTTAAGAAAGTTCCGATGACCTTCAAGGATCTGATTATTTCTTTCATGGAAGGCTATAATTGCCCTGTCGTCTTTTACTCCGTTGTGATTGATACGGATTCGGCATTGGTAGTATTTCTCTGTGAGGGGATTCAATACTATATTCAACTTTTGGTTCTCATCGACACAATTTCATTCCTCCCATAAATAGTCTTTTCTTACAATTTTCGTATTGCTAGACTGGCACAATTCTTCTCGCACCTGCTGTTTCGTAATAATGATACATTGCCCTCCGTAACAAAAGCAATTAGTGATAAAAAAAGTAAAAAAAACCTTTCACAAATTATCCGTGAATAAATAATCCTCAAACCACGTCAATGAAAACCACGTCGGCGAATGGTTGGTTTTATCATCCATCATCAAGCCATTCATTGTATGGAAGCGATTCAAAATTATGGCAACCATCCATCCGTAAAATATGAAATTTCAGGCGATGTTACGGGCAATGTCATGAAATCTTATTCCTGGTATTTATTCGACAGATACGCTTGACCCCAAAGCACGGAGGTTATCTTGGTTTTAGAGTGTTAAATTTAAATTCGTAGGTTGATTTGTAACGGCTTTGATAGAATCTTTATTTTGCAGAACAATCGACAAACAATATTGTCAAAAATTGACTACGGAAGTCCAATCCTTGTCAAAAACAAATTATTGAATAACGCAACATTATTTTTGTTGCTCCACTTTGATAAGATGATTTCGTCAACTATTTATTTTTGCATCATTTTTGTTTTTTCCGATTTTTGTTGTTGGGGATTGTTGCAGTGAGTGAGAGGTATCAGTACTTACTTTCATACGTCATTACAAAACATAACGAGTATTATACCATACAATTTCTTCACATTCTAGTTTAGAGGATTACTGCTTCAATTCACCTCACTCTACCAGTGATAGATTTCAGTTGACTGGCGCGAGATCACTTGTTTTGATTTACTGTTTATCATACAATTGCCAATATTTAAGTTGCTCATGTTTTTAAGAGTGTTCATACACACTTTATTTGACGGAGGAAATTTCATGAAATACAATCTTTCACAAAAACTAAATTACGATTCATGATGCCAGCCTGATTTTGCGAAGAAACACAGATATTTTACTCGATTGCAATTCTTTTTTATACTGTCTGAATTTCTCACTCTACAGAATCATTTGATGTGAAGATATGTTAACTAATCTTAACTAGCACAATATCACGTTTTAAGTTTGCCCTCTAGCAATGAGATTAATATAACAAATGAATTTAAACTATATATATATATATATTCATTATCCAAACCCCTTCAATCCCAAATGACACTTTACCAACTGGACAGAATGGCATTCGTTCCTGCAGGAGCATCCAATAGTTCAAAGTTTTCCATTACCCCTCCCCTCATAAAGTATGCAAACCAACTAACATTGGTATAGGCAACTCCAATCCAATAGGTTGCTGCTGCCATGGCAAATAATTCTGTAAAGAACTTGGCATTGTGCTTATCGTGTGCTGCCATGTCCCAGTCATACATATCATTAATGACAAATCCTGTTTGGTGTGTCATATCACATTCACTAACAAAGTTCCAGGTAGGTTTGGCAGATCGTAATTCGGATAATACTGTACAATCATCAGATGCTACAAAGATTGTGGGAGCGTCGGTAGGGTGGCCTTGAAGAATGATTCGTTCGGCAGCTTGAATGTATGTATCCATGTTGGCATACTCAAATTTTTCTAAATGCTTATCTCCCCGACGTATACTCATGGCCAGGAATGTTGTCTGTGTTGTTCCCAGAAGTTCATTCATCCGTTGACAGGCAGCTTGTCGAACGGCAGGTAAGGGACGCCACATTCGTTGCAACATGATAGTCTTGATCTCATGTCCTGGAACATTGGTATACCCCAAGGACGGTATGGATGTGAGTTGATCTGGAACACGTCTATATTTGAGTGGTTCCCAAACTTCTTGCCATGTTAGGGATCGAACTCGATCTTCTCTTCGTGCCTTTTGTACCTTTGGATCCTCATTGTATAGACCGATACGTTCAAAGTACCGAGCATAAAATCCATTTTGATAAAAATGGACCTTATCAAAGTTATTAAGATGTGAGGACGTTTCATCAATAAAGAAGCATCGATTTTCTTCAAAGGATCGGATGGCACCCAATAATACCATTTTAATGGCATTTGTCATTCCACCATGAAGGGGTATCCGGTAGATGATATCCTCAGCATTACAATTGTCATAGGGCAAGGGCTCCAAAGGAGATTCCGTACACCAATCAATCTTCTTTGAATTTAACAAATTTAGAGATTCGAGTATATCCTTCTTTTCGTCTACCGTCTTGGGATCGAAACGAAGGTTCCTTGATACGAGAAGTGATTTATCTTCATGTTGCTTGGTAGTAGAGTTGTTGTTGCTGGAAAGATACAGGACGATTACTCCGATGGATAGAAGAACAATCATAGGAAAGAGAAGCGCGCAGATACTCATTGGATTGGACATTTGGCTGTAGTGTTGTACCTGGTTGATCTTCAGGTAAATTGTGGTAATGTTAAATCGATTCGAAAGGAAAACAATTACATTTTATGAAGTCATAGTCACTGGAATCAAAAAGCCGTACCGTTTTGTTGTTTCCGAGTCATTAGGGGTTGACCCCTTACACTACGCCTGCACATATTTCGTACGAAGAGAGGCTTGAGGTTGGTTGGGGAGGGGTTGGCTTGAAGATCTCAAGAAAACGTTGAAAAAATTCTGAATGAAAAAAAAAAGGCTCGAAAAGCCCGATCAAGTGCCGCGGTCTACGTCATTTTCAGATTGCAGTTAACCTACAAAGTTTTCTATCGCCTTGCAACTTAGGGGGGTACTTGGTCTTAGGCGTTTCCTAATTTCATTTGAGTACGACAGTATGGTTGCGTCAATTAATTCATTAAAGCCTCCAGCGCTAATCGAAACAAATGAAAGTTTTATGCCCTCTCTAGTTGTGCGGTGAACTGGTAGGCCAATACAATGAGTATTCTCACTCTTTTTCTAGAAGATATGCAAAAGCTACCCATATTCCAGTGAGATTAGTAATTTTGATTGCATATTCTTGTTGCTCTATTGCATACTCAAACAGATTTCATTTCTTCTGGTTAGTTTCTAGGAGACAAGAGAAACCTGGATTTCCATACATTGCAATTTCTTGAACTTGATCAAGGAGAAAGTCTTTGTTTTGCTTTCACTCAATTTAACGAATAGCTCATTTTTCACTTTATGGCCATATTACTCTGATTTTAATGATTTCATTATAATCACTCGTGACACTTTGGTTGTAAGTCGAGCACCTGTTTGCTGGCAACCTCTCCATTTCTACTCATTATATTCAATATAATGGCATCATTTCGTCCTTTCTCTGAGTTTCTTGACATTTGCACCTTTAGGCTTGCGTGGTTGGATTATCTGGGTTTCTTGTGCATGTTTGTGTAATTCTTTCTAATCATTCTGAAGTAAGAAACGATTGATGAAAACAGATGATATCCCAATTGATAGATAAGGTCCTAATTTGTTTGATTTATCATTGCTTTCTATACATGCTACGGGTTGAGTGATTTAATTGTCGAAGTCATCATTTCTCAGGATATTTTTTATCAAGGGCAAGCCATTTTTTCCTATCCTAATCAGGTTATGTGAAGTCACATCAAGGCCAAAAATGTGCACAAGGTATTTTTTTCACAATGACCTCTAGTATCGTAAATGATGAAGTAAGGAAAAGAAAATTGAAAAATCCTGATACAATACATGGAAGTCATTTCAAAAAGTGGAATTCCATGCTCTCTTTGTTGTCACAAATAAAAAAGTCTGCAATGGCTGGGATGGCTTGGATTTTTTGTGCCTGAATCAACTATGGTTAGAAGTGAAACTTGCTTTAGAGATTGACATATATATACAGATTGTGGTATTCGTATGAATTTGTAGTAGAATATACCCACAAATTCTGAGTCATTTAGAAATGAGGCACGTAGAAGGTTGAAGTTTGTTGATTCACCTTTAAGTTAAAATCCTAGTGTATATTAGGACTGGGCTAGATCCACTCCTTTATGACTTGAATGATGGACTACTCTAGCCATCTCATAGAAATCACACCAAAGGTACCTTGTGTTCCTTTTTGAAATGTTTTTAATTTTCCTGGATCATCTATTTGAACGCATATTCTTTCTTTCCTCTTTTGTTGATGCTGTAGTAACTACCTGCATCATCTTGACTATTTCAAAGAATATGCTCAGGATTGACCCTGCATCAATTGTAGGCTGTCTTTCTGGCTTGTGAGTGGTGCCCAAAGCCTTCATCAGTGTGTTAAATTTGATCAACCGCTTCTTTGTGAGCGTTACAAAACATATTCCAGGACGCTTCTAATCCTACCCACTTTAAAACAACTTGAAAGATTATGATTGTTGGCATATAGATGACATAATTCTTCCTGGCATGTACTTGAGGCATGGAAAGGTGTTGCATGACCGGTATTTGGGACATGATTCCCTGTTAAATGTCTTTTCCCTAACGGTAAAATATCACACAACTAGTCCTATGCCTTTTCGAGGTCATAAGTCTGTAATAGGCATGACTTCTGGTTTACCAACGCAACGACACCATAATTTGAAATAACATGGGAGAACGCAAAATTCATTATTCAATGAAGTCTTCAAGTCTTTTCGTTAACAAATTCTCCTCCAAGTTCCGAATACTGTTTTTGGGAATTCTTTTCTTGATTGCTACATTCGAATTGAAATCAAAAAGCCTGAGATTCCATGTTTTCAGTGGTTTCAAACGCATGCTTGATAATGACTCTCAATTCATGGATGAAAGTAAAGCTAAATGGGGAGCGATGCTCACTGATAACTACTGGTGCTCTGAACCAAGTCTCGATCCCTTACCATTTGACGAATGTTATGTCGACGATATTATTTACCGTATACCTCTTTTTGGGGGGATGACGAATGCCATCAAAATGGTTTTGTTGGCTGTCATTCAAGCATACGAAGAAAATCGTTGTTTCTTTATCGATGAATCCACTTCCCATCTCAATAACTTTGACAAGACACATTTCTATGAAAATGGTTTTTATGCTCGGTACTTTGAGCGCATTGGTCTGAGTAATGAAGATCCTCGAGTTCAGAAGGCCTTGAACGAGAAGCGTATCCGGTCATTAACATGGCAAGAAGTTTGGGCTGTTTCAAAATATAGACGCATGTACAATGAATTGACGTCTATTCCATCACTGGGTTATGAAGATGTACCTGGTCACGAATTAAAAGCAATTATGTTGAGACGAATGTGGCGTCCCTTACCTGCCGTTCGGGACGCTGCCTGCAAGAGAGTGTCGAGACTTGTCGGGAATGACACATATGTAGCCATGAGTGTTAGGAGAGGAGATAAGGATACTGAACTTTTCGAGTTTATTGACATGGAGAACTATATTTCCGCGGCTGAGAATGTCTTTCAAAGTAGGTACAATAATACAGCTCAAACAATCTTTGTGGCTTCCGATGATTGCACTGTCCTAAGCGAGTTGAGATCCAAACGACCTCATTGGCGCTTTGTCAGCGAATGTGACAATTCACATCAATCTGGATTTGTTCTAACGGAAATGGAAAAATGGAAACTTACCGATTATGATTCTCATTACGAAAAATTCTTTACAGAGTTGTTTGCCTTATATGGCGCATCCTACGTCTTTGGAGTAGCATACACGAATGTGGCTTGGTTTATTTACTTCATGAGAGGTGGAAAGCCTGTGAACTTTGAATTATTAGATAAGCCCCCCAAAGAATCACATATTGAATTTAAGACTTGGTGACAAGTCATAGTTTAATAATTCGTTGTATATTTCTGGATTATTTGATTTATATGAAACCTAGTTACAATTAGAATATCCTGGGAAAGATCCTCAAGGTATCACCTCGCTTCATTCGTGTTAGATTTTAAATGCTAAGTCATTAATGATAGTACTTGCCGTAAAGAATGCAAAAGTCAGTATTGGAACAAAGCTTTCTCAACTTCAGCAAATTAATTCTCTCAACTTTGCTTTTGGATTATGAGGGTAATATGTGATAAAAAAGTACTATGAATGTGAGCAATAATCAGCCTTTAAGAAGTTTACTCGTCTATGGAATTCATATGCTTGCCAATATAAGAAACTTCCCTTATGATAACCATACAAAAAGATAGAGAAAAGGATATTCTAGATAGGAATTAAATGCCCATTCTATCAAATTGACATATACGGATGATAATAATAACATTAATTCAGACAATTTTAGCAACGATGAGTAAAACTCTTGTAAGCGGAATTTAGTTTTCATCAGTGTGACTATAGCAACTCGTATCAGACAACGTATCGAATTGCGAGCAATTTACAGAAAGTAATGATCCAGCGAGAGTAATGACAAGCTTGAAAACATAATTTATCATCAATTTGAGGGATTTTATTTGGCTTTTTAAAGGCTTTTGGAAAGTGGAGCCAAAAGATTGAAGAAGGTGCAATCAGCAATCATACTGATACTTTGAATGATGAGTCTGTTGAGGAGAACAGGAAGGAGTCTGAAGTTTTGGCTGAGGCTGGAAGAGAAGACACCCAAGCTTAGGGTATTGAAGGAAAGAACATCAAGGATAGCTGTATCCTGATGCATTAAGAATCCAGACCAAGCAAGCATTGCAAAGAAGATGCGTAGAGGTCAAGAAATCAGGGAGCTTAGATGAAGGCCTTAATCATCCTGAACTTGACTCCAGAACTAAGTGGAAAGAAGATTTTCATGAGGTTCTTTTTTGCTTGGAGTATGGAAAGAAGTTCAATAAAACAGTGATGACTGTTGGCCGTTGATGTGTCAAGAGCGAGTAGATGTTTAAATTAGGCAAAATTCTGTGCTTTGAGCCAAATTGGGTATGACCAAGCCCTAGCTTTCAACATTATAATGGCGTCGTCCCAGTTACTGTTACATACAATTTGTCACTTAACTTTAGAACCATCATGCACCAAAGTATTGGAATGATTCGTGATTGAAGTAATCAGTGATCACTTTTCACGTTTAGAATCGTACGCGCAGACAAGTACATTATTATATCTTGAACCCTTAGTGGCTTAGAGTACTGAAGTTTTCCAAGATTTAACCGTGATCTAAAACTGTCAACGATTTAACTAAACTTTCAAGTGTGCATTCCCGAGTTCTCGTCGTATTTACAAAAGTTATTTAACCCACACAATTGTCCATCAAATTAGACTTTCCCCTTTCCTCTCACAATACGAAGTTTTTTTCCTTCTACCAGCCATGATTTGGTCAACGATATTTTTCCTAGTTTCTTTCCAAGGTGTGTGGGCTCAAAGTATCGGTCAGTCTGAAGAGAGTTTTGTGGTTGTGTCCAGCGATCCTGTTGCGGCAAAAGATCATCTGGCCACGGTTAATCCTATCTCCACGGCTAATAGAATTGCAACAAATAAAATTGTTGTAATTAAGGATCCTCTGGCCATAGCTATTTCTAGCCCCACGGAAAGCCTGATTGATTTTGCACCATATTATTCTCCTGTGGAATCGCCAACTCCAAGACCGACACCAATCAAGCCTACACCGAAGCCAACGCTTATGCCAAATTTAACATCGATACCAAGGCCGACACAAATGCCGACAACTAAGCCTACACCTAAGCCAACACTTATGCCAACTTTAAAACCGACACCAAGATCGACAATTAAGCCTTCAATTCAGCCTACACCAAAGTCAGCATATACACCAACGGTTGCGCCTACAATAAAGCCAAAGCCAACTTATACGCCAATGGTCATGCCTACAAGTAAGCCCACTGCTAAGCCAACACTATCGCACGGTGCACCATCGACGCCAAGACCTACAATTAAGCCTACAATTCAGCCTACGCGTATGCCAACATTTAAGCCAACCCTAACGCCTACATTAAAGCCTACACTCGCCAAGCCGACATTTGCCCCGATATTCAAACCTACACTTAAGCCCACACGTAATCCTTCAATGGAACCTACACCTACGCCGTCATTTGCGCCGAAGTTCCCACCTATTTATGTTACCACATCTAAGCCAACATTTTTACCGACGTTCCCGCCTTCACCTAAACCTACATCTAAGCCATCACATGCACCGACGACCGCGCCGATATATGTACCTACACCTAAGCCAACATTCGCGACGACTTTCCCGCCTCTATATGTAACCACACCTAAGCCAACATTTTTAACGACGTTCCCGCCTTCACCTAAACCCACATCTAAGCCATCACATGCACCGACGTCCCCGCCGATGTATGTACCTACACCTAAGCCAACATTTGTGATGACTTTCCTGCCTACACATAAGCCCACAAATAAGCCAACATATGCACCTACGTTATCGCCTTCACCTAAACTGACAATCAAGCCATCATTTTCACCGACGTCCCTGACTTCGCCTAATCCTACATCTCAGCCAACATTTGCGCCGAAGTTGCCGCCTACATTTAAGCCTTCACCAAAACCTACACCTAAGCCGACACTCATGCCGACACTCAAGCCTACACCTCTGCCATCATTTATGCCATCGCTCACGCCTACAATTAAGAGTACACTTAGTCCAACACTCAAGCCTTCACTTACGCCTACAATTAAGAGTACACTTAGTCCAACACTCAAGCCTTCACTTACGCCTACAATTAAGAGTACACTTAGTCCAACACTCAAGCCTTCACTTACGCCTACAATTAAGAGTACACTTAATCCAACACTCAAGCCTTCACTCAGTATGACATTCAAACCAACATTCAATCCAACTCTGCGGCCTCCAACAAATCGTCCGACGATTGCTGCTACAAAATTGCCAACATCGAGACCAACTGTTTTCTCTAATATCACACAGAGCATTGAAACTGCAAAACGTCGAGTTCGTACAGCAATTCTTGCTAATCCTTCACTCGCAGCGAATCTTGTTCGATTGGGATTTCATGACTGTGTCCCGAATGGTCCTGCAGGTGGTTGCGATGGTTGTATCAATTCTACTAATCATGACAATTCTGGATTGTTACTCTCCGTCGATTCACTTGCGCCGATTGTAACCGAATTGGAAAGTCCTGGATTTTCTCGTGCTGATATTTGGGCACTCGCAGTGTTGGTGGCAGCAGACGTTTCTACTCCCGAACTTATTAACTTTACCTCAAGCTTCCGTACGGGTCGTAGAAACTGTGAAACAGTCGGAACTTGTCGACTCAATCCTTCAAGTCAATGCGCTACAAAGGGTCCGGATACAAGGGCAGATTTCCCAACTACTATTTTTACCACCCATGAGTTGATCGACTTTATGACAGACCATTTTGGATTCAACGCCAACGAAACAGTTGCTCTCATGGGAGCACACACTTTGGGTAGGGCACTTCCAACAAATAGCGGCTATGAAGGTGAAAATGGGTGGGTGACAAATCCCCAATTGTTAGGTAAGTGCAAATCATCATTTTCTTCTTGGTTAGATTTGTGACAATCAAACTCACAACAAGTCTGATTCAGATAACGAATACTACAAGTTAATCTCAGGCTCTCCAGATCCTGCTAATGATGCTCCTGATTGGACGAATATTCAGTTGGATAATGGATTGGTACAGTTTGTTCGCAATGATGGTGTACCTCCTAGGCGCATTTTCATGCTCAATGTTGACATTGGTCTTGCACGTGACATGGCTGGATTTGGATTTTTGCCTTACTGCAAATTCAAAGCACCAAATATGTGTCCCATTGCATCGACGTTAACGCAAGTTGGAATGTACCGTAACGATAATCTTACATGGCTCAATGATTTCAAACGAGTGTTGGTAAAAATGCTTGAAAAGGGACTTGTCTAAATGGGTTTGTTCAAGCTTTGTACGTATTCAGTTGGTAAGGGAGACAGATAAAATGACAATAATCGCAATTGTCGTCTCATGTGTAACGTAACATTGCTTTGGTGATTGATGTGATGAAATTAGTAGTGGTAATGTGGGCAGTATCAAAGTGGAATAATCTTGCATATATTTTAATCCTCATTCCACAGTTAAATCTTTTATCTTAACTTGAGATACCTAATACCATATATCCCGGAATCTAAATATAAAAAAATTAATCCAGCCTTTCCTCTTTTTCAACCAATGGAACACAAAACAATTACTTCTTTGCAAGATAATGAAATTCTTAATTCCTTAACGCTTTATCAAACTGTCACTGATTCCCTTCACTTTTGATGTCTGCAAAGTGTAATATCTTTGCTGCAATTGCTTCAAGGACAATGTGATGTGCCTTTAAAATCCCTGACGTCTTATCCCCAACATTAAGTTTGTCCATTAAATGGTTAAATGACACAATCATTGATACTTTCATACTGCTAATTAAGCAGGCACAACGGGAGATCAGTTTCCCGTCTTACAACTACTGGTTGGTGCCGTTGTCTTTGTTACAACAGATGTATCAACATTCATTTGATCGTGGAAAGCAATATACTTTCAATGAAAGAATGCATTTGCAGGATTTTGATGCAGTCATTTTTGTTGTTAATCATGGTCTTCATTGGAGAACAATTGTAACGAAACCAAAAAGCAAAATGTTGAAAGTTTATGATTCAGTGCACAAACAAAGTCATGTTGCACTCAGTTATGAAACTGACCCCTCTACTGCGTCTTACGTCTCCCAAGAAATGGAACTTAATGAATGTGACCAGTCATCCTGGTCAATGTCGTACATGCATTGTCCCCAACAACAAAATGGTTTTGACTGTGGAGTTCATGTTTGTCTACATTTGTTTGCTCCGGCTTTCAATAATGATATTACTTACGACTCCATTCTAATGGACAACTTTTGTCTCTACATACTGTACTGTTTATACAAAGGCAAACTAATCTACTAAACATTAACACCATAAATATAGAAACACAAATGCTTTTGTCTATTTGATGCTTCTAATTTCTTATTCCACACTTTTTACAACAATACCAACTCATCAAAGCCCCCATCAGCTCCAAATCAATTTGAATCAGTGAATATATGCATGCTGGTTGCGGGTAAGCTATACAGCAATATGCAACTTGGTTACATTTTCCACTTTGCTTCTAAATTATTCCGCAACAAGGAAAAAGCGTATTCGTTTTCACGCATCTTTAATTTTCGAGTGATTGGGTTGATGGACGAAAGGAAATATCAATTCGATTCGATTCTTGATTGGGCAATATTTATTATTGGCATCATTTCATTGGTTAAAAACAGATAATACACGCTTTTTATTATTTTCTGCAGTTAGCGTACGCTTTTAGTTATTATTTTTTCGTTAGTATACGGTTTTGTTCCGATTAGTATAAGTCTCGAATAAAACTTGGCGTTAGTAAACGTCTGCAGTTATTTATCCGTCTAAATGGGTTTGTTCAAGCATTGTACCTATTTAGCTATTTAGTTGGTAAGGGAGACAGATAAAATGACAGTAATCGCAATTGCCGTCTCATGTGTAACGTAACATTGCTTTGGTGATTGATGTGATGAAATTAGTAATGGTAATGTGGGCAGTATCACAGTGTTAGAAAATATTAGTGGTGTATTTCCAGATACGTAAAGAAATGGGACATTTTAATCTTGCATATATTTTAATCCTCATTCCACTGTTAAATCTTTTATCTTAACTTACGATACCTAATACCATATATCCCGAAATCTAAATATAACAAAAGTTATCCAGCCTTTGCTCTTTTTCAACCAATGGAACACAAAACAATTATTTCTTTGCAAGATAATGAAATTCTTAATTCCTTAACGCTTTATCAAACTGTCACTGATTCCCTTCACTTTTGATGTATGCAAAGTATAATATCCTTGCTGCAATTGCTTCAAGGGCAATGTGACAATGCGCTCTCTCTTTAGGACACTTCACGTAGTGTGTGTCGTTAAAATCACTAACATCTGATCCCCAACATTAAGTTTGTCAATTGATCTATTTTTTAACGATCTTTCCTGTGCTATCCTCTATTAACCTACTATGAAGTGTTGCATTGATTAACACAAGCCAAGGAGTGGACCAAATTGCAATCCAATAGTTCCATGTACTGTACCATACACCTTCCTCCTGTACTGTGCTTCACTGCGAGTTGACATGAGAATCCTTCTTTGAATTCTTGTGTTGATTCAATATTCATACGATTGAATGCATATCGAGCAATCTGACTTTCACCCTTAGCCTAATACCAAAGCATAGGTGTTATTGGGTGTCAGCACTTTTCAAGAAGTGAAAGTTTGGATTTTTCACTTTATCTTCTAGATTTCAAAATAACTCATTGATTTTTAAAAGGTACCATTCAAGGGCTCCTTATTTAATGCTTGATTGTTGAAATAAGTTTATACATTTTTTCAAGGGTGTACTCTACCATGGCTAAATTACCAGAGATAGCAGTTATATCCATTAAGGAAACATCTTCATTCATCTGAAAAGGGTCTGCTCCCGCCCTCCAGCAATTTGGCTACTTCTTGGTTCATATTTTCTTGCCTCACTAAAGCAGCGTACTGAAGCGTACTAGTTCTTTCATTGTTGTGTGCGTCATTGGTGGCTATACATCCTATTGTTATAGATGATAATTGCTCTACTTTAAACTTCTTACTAGGTCTAAGTAATGTTGCCGTGGAATTAAAGTATTCATAACAGTTTCTATTACTAATTAAAAACTCCACGGGTGTATGTCAAGTGGAATCATTGCCAGAGGATTCT
>CAAAJI010000335.1:56968-68388 GCA_900642245.1 Fragilaria radians
ACTTTAGGACACTTCTACAGGCCTAATCGGTGGCATAGTGCAAAGGGTCTGCTCCCGCGTCTTACAGCAATTTGGCTACTTCTTGGATCATATTTTCTTGCCTAACTAAAGCAGTGTACTGAAGCATAGTAGCTCTTTCATTGTTGTGTGCATCAATGTCTTTGCTACTCCCCGTGTCTTTGTATGCATTGATGAGCAGCTTTGTTGTCTCTAAGCATCTCTCCAAAGCAGCAAATCATAATTGTGTACTCCCATTTTGGCATCCATTATCACCTCTGATTTTCTGAGTAGCGCTTCTACAGCCTAAGGGTTACCTTTAGCAGCTGCATAGTGCAGAGGCGTGCAATCAAGCTCCCAGCCTAGCTCATTGATAGGTAGCTTGATGGCCTTAGTCAGATAGCCTTTTTGCTTTCCTTCTTGCATCTGCCAGTTGTTACGGGAAGGTGATATTTCTATGGCGTGCCTAGGAGATGACATGAATGCTCATGATTTAGTTGTCATTTCCTTCTTGTCAGTTACAAGCAAGTGATGTTGGTGGCAGCCATGCAATGCCAGACCAATCAGCAGTGATGTTGCTGTACTTAGAATATTATACTTACAACAATGCATGATACTGATGATTTAAAACTGTGATATAACTTATCCATTCACTGTAATGCAAGGTAAACATCAACACTCTGCCAACCAACGCTGGCGAAGAGGCGTTATACAAGCTGTTTACGCTTGGATCTAAGCAAAAGGCTTTTCTTAAGAAGATAGCTAGTTGCCCCTTAAGACAAGGAGGTTTCATCAACTATTAGTTACTAAGGCTATTAGTCTTGCTAGGTCAGATAAGAAAATTGGATCCTTGCTTTAATTATTCCCCGTAAAGCCTTCCATAATGGTGTTATCCACGCCAAAGGTATCGTTATCACCCCAAGCATTAATACCAAAAACTTCCTGCCCATCAGACATAGCTGAAACACATAAGAACTCCATCGTCCTTTCTTCAGAAGTGCGTGTGCCCCGCCCCACATTGATGGCAATAAATATGTTTTTATGTGTGTCTAGTAGATTGCGATAACTCATTGCTTGTTCAAGTGCCTCCTTCATGTAGTTCTTACCATGATTTGATACCGACACACATTTTATCTCCATGATGACCCCCACATCCTTATTAGTAATTTTTATATCTGCTTGACCTCTTTGCTTTGAAAAAAGCTTAGTGATGTATAGTTCACTACCAAACGTGGTATGCTGTATCTGCAATGCTATGTAGTTTAACAGGGAATGGACAAAGTCTTCATTGTCGAAAACGCCTTCTTCATCTTTATCACCAACCAGTCTAACAGTGCGGATTACTTCCTTGAATCGATCATAGAAGTCCTGGAAGCATTCTTGCATACGCTCTTGATTTGGTTGGCTCAAAACATTCTGCAGTGAATTGGTTACGCTCTGAATCTTGGTAAGGTCTATCGTGCAAATGCGTTGATAGTACTTTATTAATCTTTTCCCCATCTCGTGCGTGATCTCCATGTTGGGCAATTTATAAGAATGCTGAGCATGGCAATCTATAGTGAGATACCCCCCTATGAACAGGTAAGAAAACAGCACTGCTAGACCATCTGGGACAATCTCCTTATTGCCATTGATCATATTCTTAAGCTGTTTGAAGTCATCTGCCGAAAAATCATCTTTCATGACAAAGGAAATACTCGTTCCATCTACCAGCTTTTCTACCAGCTTTCTAACTTCCGGCTTTGTGAATAGGTTATCTAGGAAATCTATATTACCGCTCTCCTCCCAGTGAGATTTGAAATGGTAGAATTCTCCTCTTTTGAGATAGCTAATGATTGACCAAACATTAAACTTACTGATCAACTCCTGTGGGGATGTTGCAAGATTGCCGTTGTACTTCTGCACGTTGTAACCATTGTACCAAGACTTTGCCTTGTCGCCCAGTGGTTTCGGCACGCTAAAGTGATTGAAGAAAAGGTCAACCTCACTTTGATCAAGTCCGTAATGTTGTGCATACTTAGCATCAGTAAAATTAAACTTGCCAAGATTATTGAGACCAGATAGCATACTACTCTGTGCGATAAACTGCACCCCGGTCAGGACTCCTTTTTCTAGGTACATGTTGCCTTTGAGGGCGGTTTCATAAATTCCCGCAAATAATTTGATGATTTTATTGAGATCATCAGTATCAAATTCTCTGTACGCCACATTCGCTACAGCATCATATTCATCGATTAATATCCAGACTTTCTTTTTGTCATAATGCTGATAGAGCATCTCGCTTAAGAAATGTAGACCAGATTTAATTTCATCATCATCCAGGCCTTCGGAGGACATCATTCCAGTGTATTGTTTGATCTTTTCTTTCTCTTCTTCATCAAGATTATCACTTTTTTCAAGGTAACGATGTTGTCTAAAGCAGCTGTTCAAGACTCTCTTGATCCCTATTTGCACAGTATCAAAGATATCCGATTTACAACTCTTAAAATCAATATAAATGACCGGATAGCTTCCTTGTAGCTTCAAGGCATCAACTTCCTGTCGATAACACACATGTTTTTCTGGGTTTCGCACTAAAATTTTCGACTGAGATATTTTGAGCAAGGACTTGCCACCGTCTGGATGTAGCACGTATTCATTCCGAAATATACGATAGTTAGCAGTTACTATTCTGTCGTTGATCACCTTACCATTACCATCAACCGGTATCTCCAGGAATCTCCTCAACATATCGAGGTTTACGGTTTTACCCCAACGTCGGGGCATGGCCAACAATAGCACAGTGTCACTATCTTCTATAACGTCCTTGATGAATAAACTTTTATCAGCAAAAATAGTGCTCTTGGTCACTAAATCTTTGAAATCACCATCTCGCTTAATACAAGGAGTCAGCTTTTTTTCTGAAACAATGTGCGCATCTAAATTTTGGCTTTCGGCTACTTGTGTGTTACCAAGCGCCGCTCCTTGAGCGAATGCGATAGATGTTGCGGCCTGAGAAGGGGGCTGCGGTGAAGTCTTACAGTGCTTTTTTAAGTAGATTAACACTTGCACATTGGCAGGTGTTACACTGCTGCCACACTTACGCTTACGGCCTGATGGCAGGTCACGTTCGCTCTCATCGGCTTTGCTATTTCTATAAACAGTGATCTCTATTGCTGCCTTGCTTTCGCCACTAACCTGGCTACAAGACGACATTGCACCTGATTTTTGATCCACATGAGTACTATGCGTAGCAAACGGCTCCTCATGCTTCGTATTATACTGTCTAGCAGCACTTTCAGCCGAGCGGTTAGGACGATGATCATTGCGCTGAGGTTGCACTTTGACCGTTACGTTGTCTGCATTTTTTTCCTGTAATGTTTTGTAGAAAGAAAAACTATGTCCTTCGGGGATCGCCCATGTACATATTTTCTCCTGCTCATCGCCTGACAGCTGTATGTGGGGCCCTCGCAACCATACTGTACCTTCGTTTGCCTCCTTATTAAGTTTCTTCAGCTCTTCCTCAATTTCATCCTCAAAAGAAGTGCCGTCGCTAGTCCCTTGACATCCCTGTTGGCCGGTACTTATCATAGCAGAAGATGAGATCCCAAGGAAATAGCAGACAGCAGCTGTCCTAACCTGTAGGTAGATATTAAAGAAATCTTATACTTTAAGCCTTGAGGGGAAGGTTTTCGTTTGAAGCTTTCATGAGAAAGCTTAATTACTCAGGAGAGACTTTCCTGAGTAGAGATGCCTCCATGTGCCAGGTTTTTGTGAGAAGAGCTCTCACCTCACGACAGGGGCTTTATCAACAAGCTTTTCTCACTATAACATGGAACAGCATCTACAGCAATCCTATGACGGCTACGTTTTACAGTTAAAAAATAAACACTACAGTAAACTATTTTCCAAGAGTGCAAAATGGGATTTGTGTAGGATTGTATCAACAGATTGCATTTTGTGACAAAATTAGTGCACAAGAGCAATGAAGGATCACCTTTACAGGTGAAAATGTCTACTGTATGGATGAGTATCCATTTTGGAACAAAATGATAGTCAAATATATCCATTCCAAATGACCACACTTTTATTAAATTAGAAATGACATTTTCTGGATACTGCCAAGGATATCAGCTAAATATTCATAATGTGATGTCTTATCTATCATCCATAAGTCTGAATCATGCTAAGTCTTCTTGAATCCTAATCTGAGAGATGACTCTACTAAATGTTCATGAAATCTTGCAGCAGATGTCTTCCATCTTAAAATGACTGATTAATAATTAGATTCTTTCCACATAATGTTGAACCAAACTCTGAACATGCAGTAATAATAGACCTTCTCCTTGGTTTTTCCATACAAAAAGTAATTTCCAATATCACATGCATAACAGGAGAGTCCATATAATTCTCCTAAGAAAAACCCAATTCTTACGGTATCCATTCGTACAACGCCTGAATAGATATCTTCTTTGTCATTGACCATCCAATTACCACCTGAAACCAGTCTTGTTTTATGCCTTAGGTCATATTTGACATCAGATACTATATGATATGGAATCTTATGATACCCCTTAGGTATGTCCTCCCCTGAATCAAGCACTATGAATGTCTCATACTCAGTAAATTGCTTAAGCTCTGTCTCAATAGCCTCTTCCCAAAGATTATTCCCGTTTTTCTTCTCTAAGATAATAGTGTTCTTGATTCCTTTGGGAATTTGAATTCCAATTGATACCTTTTGGACTTGTTGAAGCATTATATGTCCTAGCACTCTCCATAGTTGTTTTGGTCTTGCAATATCGTACAAGATGATGAAAGGCATCCTGTTTAGAAGGTTTTGGTTCCTTGCAAATGAGATTACCGGACCGGTGTAGGGTTGCTGAGACATAATGCAAAACAATTCACCCATGACTGTGACATATGAATGTCATTCCATTCTACTAGGCATTTATGATTCATGCTTGTGTCCACACCTATTTCTTCACAATATTTGTGAAGGTGCATTCCCATGACCAATCTTTGTCATCCTCTGACATGTCCAGTATATGTAGTTGATGTAAACAATCTTGTTCAGTTTGTGACTTAGATCTCATCAAGGCACCATGATATATTTGACACTCAGTAACTCCCTCCCAAGTGAAAATCTATATTTTTTAATTCTCATGATTTTCAAACATAAATACACCATTGATAAGGAAGAAGACAACTTGACCACTGGAGTTACAGATGACTTGTAACTTTGACCTAGTCCTATTTTCATCATGTTGGTCCAAAAGACCTATTTTGGATCTTGTTCTGTTTACCACGTCATAATTATGCTTCCTTGTTTCCTATTTAGAATGACTATTTCTAGGGACATTACATGGCATCATATTCAACCTATTAATCATTTCTTGGACATCTGGTGTCAATCATACCCGTTTGTTTTGATGATTAGCATAACTATCATTAAGTATTTTAGGTGCTATCTAGATTATCTATCCTCCAATTTGATTTGTTATAATTTAGATTTACACCGACCCTAGTCCCTTGGGTCAACGGCCTTTCACATAAGAAAGGATTGTGATCCTATTTTTGTCTCCATCTGACTCCATAAATTCGAATTGTTTGTATGTACTTCTTCTTTCAAGGTGTCAAGATGAAGTGTTAACCAATTGTTAATCTTGAGTCAATCTTCCTTTAGGTGAATTTGGGCATCTTGCATTTGCCTTCCATCGGACCTTTGGCCCATGATGATGTATCACTCATAGATAGCGTTTATGTTCATTAGTGTTTGCGTGATCTTGTGATTACGTTTGAATATCTTGACTTGACGTCTATGCCTTTGTTGCGACGCCTCCAAGATAGGTTCCAGATTTTCCAAGCTCACTTTAATTGCACTTAGCACATGTTGATTTTCTTTTTTCTTAATCTTAGTTTCGGATACAAAATCAAGCCATTCTTTACTGAAATAGCCACACAGACATCTGTGCCAACCCATACTAACTTGGATTGGCCAAAAAGTATCGGGAACATGGTGTACATTGTTGACAGTAGGACAACATGTTTTGAGTCTTTTATTTTTAAGGATCCCCGTACATCTTGTAAGAACAGATTTTTTCCTTCCAAGTCTCTCAAGAGATTTAATTTCCTAATTACAGAAGAAACAACTGTTGTCTTGGGTGATTCCTCTCTGGTTTTTGAACTTCTTGGGCGGGGGAGATATTATGAATTATCTTGTCTATTCATACTGGAATCCTTTAAGTTTAAATAATGCCATGAAAACGACCTCCCATCAGCCATCTTCATAAAATGTACCAAATTTCCTTTGATAATACACTTCCATTCTGAGCGTATCTATCTCGTGCCGTAAGTAGCCTGTAAGTCTGCCTGTAAGTATTTTGTCATTGATATTGTGCTTGTTGTTGTTTCTTCAGTCAGAATGGTAGGATCTGAATGAGCTAGTGCTGCACGTTTATCCATCAGTATGTTTAGCTTGGCTTGTAAGCTGAGATTGTTATTGCTACATATTGTATCTTGGTGCCTCAGACATGGTCAAAAACAAATTTTCTTGTTAACCGTTTATAGCATCCTTGCAGCAGATTGTAGTTGCTCCACATTGTGCTTGGTTTTATAGTTTGAATTGTGGTTAATCTTGTCACAGAAAACCTTGATTAAGGTATCTGGATATATTTTCTTAGACTGCTGCTCTGAAACTCGAGATTCCTTCTCCTCTCACTTTTGCAGTTTTTCTACAATCATTTTTCATTTAAGTCTGCAATGATGAATGACCAGGTAGCCCTTCCATGTATCACTGATGCATCTGATACAATCATTATTTCTTTGGGTGATGCAATGGTATTCTGAATTGGGCGTATAAAAATCCTTTTCTTAAAAGCTGTGTATATTGTACATGAGGAAGATACAAAGCATGGGGTGGCATGTAGTGGAACAAAACTTGTGCCTTAGTTACAATCAGATTTGACTATACTTTCCCACATGATGGGGTATTCATTTAGTTGGTTGTCAGAGTGGGTATAGATTCTGTCCTCTGCTCTATAGTATTTGAAACTTGCTCTAATTTGGTCAGAGTCAACTATCCAGTCGCCAAGCTGATGTTGCAGTTTTCTGCAATTTGAAATAGTAAATTGTTGTATGACCTTCTTCCATGCTGACCAGGAAGGTGATGAGGGAAGGCCTTGACTGCAAATGGGTGTTGATCTTTTGGAAAGTGTTCTTGCTTTCAATCTGATCCAGGCTTCATTACATATATAAGATCCGGCCTCATCTGTGATATCAGCAAGTGTAATGACGTCTAAGTACAGTCAACAGCAATTCACATATTTGATCTCAGCATCTGATAAACCTACCTTGTAGGCTTGTTCCATAATGTAAACATCCCCTTCTCTTTGTAACAGATCACTTTGATTGGGCAATTTACTCTTATGTTGCACTCTTGAATAAATTCATACACCTTTCTGATTTGCTGCCACGCTTACAATTGCCAACTGAGTTTCAAACAGTATTGTCTGGTTGTCGTTGATGACTGTATTTATTTCCATTGTTTCATCATCACTATTCATTACTGGTCTAAGAAGAGCTTTATAATGTCCAAAATGAACTCATCAGTGTGATGTTCTTGTCCTCTCATTCCAAATCTTGAATTTTTTCTTCCAAGGTTCTTGTTGCTTCCATTGAAGTCACTTCCAACTATTATCATAAGATTGTCTTGTTGAAGTGTCTGAATTGCTTTTTTTTTAGATCGCCGCACTTATGGAGCCATGCGACTGGTTGTGAGTGCTGAAGTTCTACCATTCATGTTATTGTTGACAAGCTGATATAATGAGATTAGAGCAAGCTTCATCCCTGCTTTTAACTGGGAAATGTTACCGGACCATCTGCAAGCTTGATCTTGAATTCGTTGTATGATGCAAGATCTCATTCTTTTGCTTGATATGCAGAAAATTACAATTCAGTTTCTGAAGTAGCTATGTGGAACCCCCTGACTATTGTTGTTGATTAATAAATGAATAATGGAGCCATCTGTGTTGTTCTCTAAATGCATTATACTTTTCTTCTAGGACAGAATTGGACTTTTCCTACTCTTCTTATTTGCGTTACCTCCATTCTTGAGAGGAGTCCTTGTTATCAAGCAAAAGGGAGGAGGAACAGACAATTTGCCCACTTGAATTAGGATTGACTCTAGTAGATCATGGAATTTTTTCATTTTATTTGTGTAACATTCTAGCTCTTCTTGATATCTTCTCACTTTGACGTTAAGGTTTTCCTCTTCTGAGGATTCTACATTGTTGGATGGGAGATCTGAGACTTCTGAATGTGTGGCAGTTGCAATGAGAGGTGTGGTGCCAGAAGCTTGGACTTTATCAATTTCTTCAATCTCTAGGTTATTGATAGATGCCATACTTTGGGAGGCAAATGAATTTTAGCGGCTGGAAAAGTCATCTAGTGGAAGGTAAGCGACTTCTGCGTATGTGTCAAAGCATCTTGTGTCATCTGGATCAAGATCTGTGCACCACTGTTGAATTTCTGACTTCAATTTGTTTCTGAGAAGACTGAAGGAGATCTTTGGAAATAACTTTATTTTGATTTTTCACCGACAATCTTTGACGTTCCAATAACAGCAGCACCTATAACTTCTACAACAATAGAGCAAGGAAAAGCTAAATCATGTCTCTAAACCATAGTTATAACAGGACAAAAAATGAATTTACTGCCTTTACACCTTCCTTATGTCAATGCTAAATCAATGGTATAATTTAATTTAAGTTCTGTGATGTTGAATGCAATTGTAGATGCTAATGACATGTTAGGTCAAGTAGTAAAGCTAAAATCTTGCGTCACACATCAGATCGTATGACCTGCAAATTCTAAGTTAAGTTCTCAAGTAGCAATCCTAAAAGTATTTGTAGTAATTATTACTGGAAATTTAAAAATTCAAAGATGCGTTCTCTTTTGTAAAATAGTTAACTCTGCGAAGCAAAGAGTAAATTCATAATAAAATTGAATCGAATTAGAAGTACCAGCCGTAGCTGATTGTCTAGGGGCTGTTCAATTTTGTCACTTGGTAGTATTGTTAACATAGTTACACTTTCCAATATCCAACCGTATATGGGTCGTAAAGTACTTAAAGAGTTCACATACGTTCTGGCCGTCAGCCGACACCAATGCTGCGAAGATAGATAACGATCTTTTTAACAATGATACAGACTTTGCACCAACAACAACATTTTTTATATTTTTTCGCTGTAGCGTTGATTTTCCATTAGCAGAAACAATCCTTTAACATTCCAATAACAGAAGTTGCAATCGCTTCGACAATGACAGCAACAGAAAAAGCTAAAAGATGACTTTAACCTGAATAATAATAAGAAAAAAAGTGACAATCTCTAACTTTACGCTTTTCTGATGGCTGTCAGTGATGAATCCATGGTAGAATGTATGGAGTCACAGAGGCAGTCCTGTGAGATTGAATACATTTAATCTATCAATGACATGTTTGGTCAAATAGTAAAACTCAAACAATGTATCATGCAATAAATGTTTACTACCTGCAAACTCGTCATTTAACAGATGACAATAATAAAATCTAAATCATTTTATATTTTGGAAATTATGATTCGTTTGTATCATCAACTTTGCGCAGCAAGGCAAGCGCCAACCACTAGTCCTACTACTAAAAAAGTGTCACTTCCGATCTGGCCGGTGCTACCCCTTATACTTGAGAAAGCGATCGAGTAAATAGAGAGTGAGCGACTAAACTCATTAGAGATATAGCAAATTTAAACGATTAAGTCTAATTTAATTATTTCTGGTTTAAAAGCCATTAATCACATGGTTCAATAATATTGTGGTATGTTTGGGAGAATTCTTATTGTGTTAATCCTTCATTTGTCTCAGCTTTCAAAATATCAAACAAATAGAGAATACAATTTATAAAGTTGACAGAGCAATGATATTGATGTTGCACCAACAACAATTTAATTTTGATTTTTCACCAACAATCTTTGAAGTTCCAATAACGTCAGCAGAAATTTATGTCTTTAAACAATAGTCTTAATAGGCAAAAAATGAAATTAATACCTCTACACCTTCCTAATGTAGAATTAACTATTTTACAAAAAGCGAATATATCTTTGGATTTGTTTTTGATTGCTATTTGTGAACCTTATCTACTACTTGACCTAACATGTCAGTGGTATCTACAGTTGCAGGCAACATCATAGAACTTACAATAAATTATACCATTGATTTAGCATTGGCATTAGGAAGGTGCAAAGGTAGTAATTTCATTTTTTCTATTAAAGCTATGGTTTAAAGATATATTTTAGCTTTTTCTTGCGCTTTTGTTGTTGAAGTTATTGGTGCTGCTGTCATTGGAAGGTCAAAGATTTTCGGTGAAAAATCACAACAAAGCTGTTGGTGCAAAGTCATTATCAATGTTTTGTTTACTTTGTAAAATGTTCACTTTCCTTGTTTGACAGCATACAAAATGAGACAGATGAAAAATTAATTCAATTAGAATCATCCCAATGATACAACAATATAATTGATCCATATGATTTTTAAATCAGAATAGTGGTATTTTGTTCATTGTTTTGAAGGAATTTCATTTAATTGCAGATTAATGTTGTAATTAGATCTATCCACATTTCAGTAGCATTTGTATGACAATTGCGTTAAATATTCTACCGTTTACAACGGAAAGTCTCGGCAACATTCTAGTTTATAATTCTGGATGGGAGTAGGATGGAAATATAAGTTTACTACCCACCAGTACCGTTGGAATTAGGCATATTCCCATTGATTATTCTGTAAACTCTGTACTCGTCCTCGATCACTTTCTCGAGTATTACTGTACTAACACTTCGCACAAAGGTTATGGGGTAGCAACGGCTAGACCGGACGTGAAACTTTTTTAGTAGTGTAGACTAGTAGTTGGAGCTTGCTTTGCTGCGCAGGGTTAATTATTTTACAAAACATCTTCATAAAACATTCAGAATAGTGGATCTTTGAATTTCCGTCTATACATTTCCGACAATAATTATGTCATGGACTTTTGTGATTGCTATTTGTGAACGTAAAATTTGCAGGTCATACAGCTTGATGCATGATATAATATTTGAGTAATTTCAATTTAGTTACAGATTAATATTACATTTAGATTATCTACCATTTGAATAGCATTTGCATGACGAATGCTTTAAATATTCTACAGTTTACAACTGAAAGTCTCGGCAACATTCTAGTTAAAAACTTTGAATGGAATCCTATTTTTTGAACCAATTTGACAATGGAAAGGGGAAAAAAAGCATTGCTGGTACAGAGTTGAATGCTGTATTCCTAACGATTTTAGTCGCACATAGTAACGCATTCAAGGTAACACAGAAGGGTTAAGGGTTAACGAAATATTAGAAGACAGCCAGAAACTTTTTTAGTAGTGTAGA
>CAAAJI010000336.1:12114-22378 GCA_900642245.1 Fragilaria radians
ATCATTTTTGATTGGGTCATTAACACTATGAGCGGAACCATTTCGGGTAGTAAAATGATTGGTAATGAGTCCCCTGTTGCCTATGTCGCTCAAGGTAATATTAATTTGGTTAATGCAATTGATATTAATCAATTTCATGAAATGATTGGACATTGTGGAACAGACCGTTTGAAAAGGACCGCAACAATTCATGGTTGAAAGTTGAAAGGTGAACTCAAGGTCTGTGAAGATTGTGCAGTGGCAAAGGCAAGGCAGAAAAACGTTAATCAAGACTGGAAGGAAGGAAGTCAAACACCTGATGAAAGAGTTTATTTAGACATAAGCTCTATTAGAGACAAAAGTTATGGTGGTTCTCGCTTCTGGGTTTTAATAGTCAATGACTACACAGATTATTGATGGAGCATCTTTTTGAAGACAAAAGGGGACCTTAAAGTCAAGGTAATGACTTTACTTACGGACTTGAAGATAGCTGGTGTTGAAGTAAAGATCATTAGATGCAATGATTCAGGAGAGAATAAGGCATTACATGAAGAGTGTCGATCCAAAGGTTACGGTATTAAATTTAAGTTTTCTGGACCTAGAACTCCTCAGCGTAATGGTAAGGTTGAAAGAAAGTTTCAAACCTTCTTTGGGAGAATTAGAGCCATGTTGAATGGCGCTGGATTAAAGGATGACCTCAGATCGGGCGTTTGGGCGGCGTGTGCCATGACAGTTACCTTTTTATCTAATATAACTTCTGTCAAGCATCTAGAAGTTTGTCCTCATCAACTACGATTTGGATGTAAACCTAAACTACCAGCAAGTTTAAGGTCTTTTGGTGAAATTGGTGTTGTTACTACCAAGGATAAAATTCAGGGCAAGTTGAAGAATAGAGGGACTCCCTGTATGTTTGTTAGCTACTCCACACATCATGCTCATGATGTCTACAGAATGCTTAATTTTGAAACGGAAATGATTATCAATTCACGCAATATCATTTGGTTGAATCAAATCCATAAAGAATGGATTCTAAAGAAACCTAACAATCAACCAAACTATGATGACAATGATGATGTGGAGTTGATGATTCAGTCAGTTGGTAAGGGCCAAAACGCTCCTGAAGACGTGATTGACCATGATGAATTGAAAAGGATTAAAATTTACAAGCAGATGCGTTGCTTGGAGAGCAGCGTTAACCCAGATGCAACACAAATGGTTGAGCAGTTCGAGCAAGGAAGGGAAATTCTTTTTGATCAAGCAAGTGTTGCATTGTTTAGTGGCAGAGTAATCAATGAAGAACCTACCACGTTTAATCAAGCATGGAATCACGACGATCCTAAGGTTAGAGAAAATTGGCAAGCAGCGAGTGGGAAATTATCAAGAAGGAAGATATTCCAAAGAATTGAAGAACTATTGAATGCAAATGGATCTTTAAGATCAAGAGGAATGGAGTCTTTAGAGCAAGGTTAGTTGCTTGCAGTTACAGTCAAATTCCTGGGATTGACTTTAATGAAAGTTTTGCTCCGGTTATCAACGATGTTAGTTTTCGAATTATGTTGGTTTCAAAACTAATTTGGAACCTAAAGGCATGTATAGTTGATGTAGAGACGGCCTTCCTACATGGAGACTTACAGGAGGAAATCTACATGAATATTCCTGAAGGTATGAATGCTAATCCTAATTACTAACTAAGACAATCTATGGACTTGTCCAAAGTGCAAGAGAATTTTATAAAAAGTTAATTTCCGTTCTCAAGTTGATTGGATTTAAGGAAAACAAGTCTGATCCGTGTTTATTGTCAAAATGGAGCCAGAACGACAATCTAATCATTGGGATCTATGTTGATGACTGCTTGGTGATTGGGAAGGAACCCCAAATTAATCAGTTGATTGTTGAGTTAAAGGAGAATGGATTCCACTTGAAGATCAAAAATACTCTTAAGGATTATTTAAGCTGTCGCGTGATCGAGGACGAAGATATGAATCGAATTTTAATCCTCCAACCCCATTTAATCAACAATTTGCAAGCTAAATTCGGAGAGGAAGTTGAAAGGAAGAGAGTTTATAAAACTCCTGGGACTCCAAGGTTTAAAATTGTTTGCCCTAGTGATGAGGATTATGCCATTGATGAGAATTTGAAAAGCAGATACCGTTCTGGAGTAGGAATGCTTCTTTATCTCACAAAATATTCTTGACCTGATATATGCAATGTGGTTAGAGAACTGTCTAAATGTATGGACAAGTCAACAATGGGCACTTATCTTGAAATGTTGCGAGTGATTAAGTTTGTAATTGATACCAAAAATTTTGGTCTCAGAGTCCAACCCGAAAGAAAACTCAAAAATTGGAGTCTCCGCGTATTTTGTGATAGCGATTGGGCGGGAGATTCTGAGACTAGAATCAGTGTGACCGGTTTCATTGACTACTTAATGAATGTTCCTGTTTGCTGGAGATCAAAGGCTCAAAGAGGAGTAACTCTTTCGAGCAGTGAGGCAGACTATGTCGCCATATCGGAGGCAGTAAAGGAAATCAAATTCATCTATTACTTACTGCAGGGGATTGGAATTGATATTGAACTTCCAATTATTGTGAAGACCAACAATATTGGTGCAATGTTCATGGGGCAAAATTCCTCATCTGGTGTGAGAACTCGTCATGTAGATACTAGGTATCACTACATCCGTGAGAATGTGGAAGATGGAATCATCAAAATCGAATTTGTCAAGTCCATGGAAAATGATTCCAATATTTTTACAAAGAACGTCATGCAAGAGATTTATGAGAAACAAGTACAGAATTTTTTAGAAGATACTACTGGGGAGTACAATGAATGAATGTTTCGGTAAAGGAAGGGTATTGGAATTTGGAGTTATCCCTTATGTTCAGTTATATATATGTTTGTTTATGGCTATCCATTAGGGATATTTATATTTATTCTGTGAGAACAGCAGTGAGAACTGCATTGTTTTAGCGATAGTTTAAGTGAAGTATTTTAGTGACTACAACTTTAATTTGAACATCCTTTGAAGCTTCTCTTCTATCTTTGTAGTCGTTCTTTGTTTTTAGACGACATTTCAACAAATCTGGAGTGCACTTTGGCGCTTGTAAATAAGCCCTATTTTTGATAGGCCGTTTTAACCGCACTATTAGCTTAATTAACTAACCTATAGGTTTAGTTGGTGCGTTGAATATTTGATGTTGGACCTTATTGTCTAACCCAACTGTTTAAGTAAACATATTTCATTTTCCTTAAGTAATCATTAAGGTAAACTATTCTGAGGTTAGTGGGTTCAAACCTCACTAATATGTTTCCTTTTATTCTTTGCAGTCCGCATATTGCACTTGATAAAGGCATATATATAAGTTTCAAATTTAATTGTTTCAACTATACTTCAATATAATTTTGTAAATGCATCCTTTGCTTCAATTTTTTAATCTCCTACCCAAGCAACACTAACCCAGTTGTCCACAATTTAAACTAAGATAGATTAGAGCATGTTCCATATTACGTTACACTCTCAATTTCATTCAGATTAGACTGTATTAATTTTTTGTTGATGCAAACTTTCATATATTACTTTGACCTTGAGCGGATTTGGTTTCTTTCCCATTCTTTTCTCTACAGTGTAATTTGTAATTCATAACCACTTGTCAAGACCATGAATCATGAAAAAACTGTTTGGTGTAACTGCTCTCACTTCTCTTTTTACAAATGATGGAATTGAAGTTGGATCATCATTTTCCTTCAACCTTTTCCAAATCATCGCTGCATTGATATTTACATAAGCCTTGATCCTGCAGCCATTTACCATGATGAAACTCCACTTTCTTGCTACAAGTCTTCACGTTGATAAATTGTATCCATTCTGTGAATGAGAATTTGCATCATATGTTTCTTGTAGTAATGTAAGATCTACGTATTTCAGTATATCAGTTTCTACCGATTAAGAGTTTGGGTCAAATTAGTCATATTTTGAGTAAATAGTGAAGTAACTTTACTATTTCATCAAACGCACCCTTGTCAACCCTTCAATTGTTGTTTTGTGCAATTTCTCAGTGTATGCAGCCTGATTTAAAATCAAGATGTGCATCTTTCTCTTTTTCACCTATTTCTTGTTAACTTATTCATTTGCATTTGAGATTGTGAATTTAAAATTAGAAAATCCTTCATACCAGATCATCTTTCCTCATCTAAGAATTTATAGCTTCATGGTCATTTTTCCTCCTTTTCCTGAAACGATCCATACGCATGTATCACTGCTACGACTCTCAAACTACCGTAGACTACGCCTACAATTGGATATTGTGTAAAATTCTTACTGAGTACTTGATGCAATAGAAGAGGAAACTAGAATTTAACCTTGAAACATGTTACAACGTAATTATGCACTTGCATTGATTGGCCATTTATAATTCCAGTATATTTCCCCTAAAGCAATCAAGTTATTGCTCAATCATGAAATTCTGAATTCATGTCTTAGATATATGAGATGGATCCAAAGGATCTTGGTAAGGAATTAAACGTGGATTACCCCAATTTGTAAAAGAGTCTGGGGATTCATCAACGTGTAAAGTTGAATGGCTAATGAGCAGCCTTTCTCTGCCTTTCAAGAATGTTCCTGCTTTTGTCTGGTCTAACAATGAGTCAAAGTCCAAACTCAATAATGATGAAGGGAGTAAATCACTTTGTTCCTGAATCAGTGATACACATTTTCGAACTGCTCCCCATCGTTGATAAGCTTCAAATGCATCAAGCATGTAACTGGAAGCATATTCCAAATCATTCTTATCCAAAAAATAATATGAAGCTCTTTCGTTGACGACCGCGACAAAGTTAAGAAGGCCTGCTCTACGTGAGGCAGATATTGCGGAATCAAACAATGCTTTCACATATTCAACAGGTGCTTTGTTGAGTATTGCTATCTCTGCTCGAAGATGGAGCAAGCAGTGATAGCAATTCACATTACCTTTCTTGACCCAAGTCTCAATCTTACGAATTCGATTGAATGCAAGGTTTCGATATCTTCTTTGCTTTGTTTCCCTTGCTAGAATGATGAATCCTAATCCCTCAACCCAAAGGAACATATTAAGGTAGTAAGAGCATCCATGTACATCTCCAGGCTGTTTCATCGAAACTAAGCTATCCAAGCTCTCTTTTATGACTTTATAATCATTGAAGTATACGCCCAACATTAATTTTCCATTCCATATACTTTCCTTACATAGTTGTACCTCGCAGTGAGACAATGACTCTTCTGTCATCGCCTCGCCGTCAAGAGATGTTGGATTAATCACATTGGAAGTCAAGTTAATGACACTCTGATAGTACATTCGAAAGTTATCTTTTGCAACAGTAGCATTGTATGCTGCGATTTCTTTGCTGAATGACTCCATATCCTTTACTAAGTTACACAAAGGCGAACCGACAAAGTAAGCAATTGCTATGTACAAGAAGCAGCAGTAGAAACCAGAAACAGTGTCTCCCACTTCAAAGCCTATTCGGTATCCTCTGAGCAAGGGTTCCAAGCTTTGATGAAGAGGATTTCTCAGATGATCCAGTCCAGCAAAGTAATTCATAAATGTCCGTGGGATTCCACTTTTTGTCCTTTCAGCTATTTTCAATGTTGCATTACCAATGGCATAGCCATTGGCAAAATCTCCGGTGCGAGCTATGATACATCCATAAATCGATAATATTGACCCTGCCTCATCTGTGAAGCCATGTCGTAGGATCAACTTGGTATTTATCAAAGCAATTGTAGCCATCATGTTCACGAGCCTTGCTTGAAAAGACAAAATGACCATTGAACTGAGGATCCGAATGGCTACGATGATGGATGGATTTGTTGTCATGGGATAGTTCGAAAGAGTCTCAATAGTTTTCTCTGAAATTAGTTGCTTTGCCTTGTAAAAAGCAAATATTACTGTAAGCTTGTTAAACTTGTGGGGTAGTTTAACTCCCAACATCTTGGCGTATATTAATCCTAGTCGAAGACATTCTTCTACCCTACCCTCTGAGCCGAGTGCATCAATATGCACTTCAAAGGCTGGAATCTTGTCATCAATACTTCGTGCATTTTCGATAACTTCATTGACTGCAGCATAGCACTTCGGAAAGTCACCCAGACATAACTGTACTTTAGCTTGCAGAATCAAAGTTTCCAACTGCAAATCATATTGCAACCAAGACAAATGCTGATTGAACGACAGTGCATAATGCAAATATTCTGCCGCAGGGCGAAATGCGGACAAAACTATTGCTGCCTTGGTGGCTTTTAAGTTCAACTTCGCCCATTGTTCTGATTCCACTGATGTTTCAATGAAAGGTAAGCAGTAATGAGATTGCTTCGCTGCGAGAAAGGTAAGGCTATTGTCGTCTGGCCTTTCATTCTCAAGATGTAAGAGCAACCGTCCAATTCTTAGATGTATTTTATGGGCATTTCCGATCTTCGATACTTGGGAGTAAATTGCTTCGTATATCTTATCATGAGCAAATCTGTAAATGGACGATCCTTGATGAACATCAAGTATTCCCTTGATTGCTGCATTTTGCACATGAGAACTTAATTGAAAGCTATTAACATCAAGATCATCCATATCATCGTAAAGGAAATATTGAGACAATACGGACTCAACAACATTGGCATCGAACTTTGGGCCAAAGCATGAACTGAGAATTAGGACCTTCTGTGAAGCAAATGGTAGGTCGTAGAACTTAGAAAGGATAATTTCAACAAGATTATCCCCAATATTGATACTTGATTCAATCCGTAATGCATCCCATTCCCAACAGGACTTCATTAGTGAATAGAGTACAAGATTTTGCTTCTCGATAGCCTTCAATACTTCAATCGTAAAATATGGATTACCCACGCTCTTCGTGAAGACTAGAGATGCTAGCGACTCCGTTTGTGAAGTTCTCATGTGGAGAAGAGATGCTAAAAGAGAATTGACTTTTTCAATATCCCAATCTTCAAGACTCAAAACACTTGCTATATTTTCTTGTGATAACGCTTGAATCTTCGCTTCTCGCTTGTATCCTAGCTCATCGGTTCGATAGGCTCCAAGGAGCAGTAATCTTTTCAACTTCAAATCCCGAATAAGTTGTAACAAAACATCCCAACTCTGATCATCCGCCCAATGCAAATCGTCAATGAAAATTATTACAACTTGTCCCCCTTCAAGACAGACTTCTATGAAATCACGGAATGATCGATAGAGTCTATCCATAGAAGTTACTTCATATTTATCATGTAGGATATCTTCAGAAGGAATGTCATACCCAAGAGTACACGTAATACTTGGTAACGCCTTTTGAAGTATTTCAAAATTGCACCCCAAGGTATCCCGTAGTGACTCTTTCAATATCAGTCGACGACCTGACGTCATAACTTGATTACAGAGATCAGAAAGAGCTTCATTTATGGCCGACATAGGTTGATTTGTAACAGCATCAAATTTTCCTTGAACAAAAATGGCGTCATCAATTTGATTTCGGAAGTGTTGGACGAGTGAGGTTTTTCCACACCCTGAATCTCCGCGAACGAAAATTGTTTGATTTCCTTCGTTTTGTTTCACCTTGTTAAATGCTTGTTGGAGACGTGTTATCTCATCATCTCTACCATGAGCCTTGATTTCACCAAAGTCTATCGTTGTTTGCTGTATCATAACGAAAATAAATTTTTGACCCAAAATATGCTAGTTCTGAGAAGTTTTTGCTCAAAAAGGTAGAGCATCTGTTTTCAATTCAAATGACTCCAGGGAAAGTTGTTGATACTCCCTTAAATCCACTTTTTGTTAGGGAGTCTTTCAGATATCCTTAGGTAATGAATTCAAGTACAATTTGTATCACACAACGTTATTTGATATCGATATTGAAACCTAGTACTACTTATTGTTTAGGCAGCAACAAATCTCAGGACAAAAAAGTTCCGCGCAAGCGTGAGAGCAAACACAGGCCGAGTACCGGTTTCAGTCAATGAAATATTTACTGCTGCAACACGTACTGAGGTGTGGATCACAAATAAATTTTAACTTTTCGGTACAGCTAAAATTCCCAACCTTATTTGAGCACATTCACGTTTCTGTTTTTGCCTTGACAGCATCGTTTATCAATGTTACATGGTTTGTGTAATCATTGCATGCATCACATGATTCAATGCACTTATATCCAAATTTGTTTTCAAGGATTCAATCATGGCTTATCTCGTGTTCATCAACACTTGTGTTTAGTGCTGTTTAAATCTTATTCCCAACAGTTGATTACCACGGTTGAGATGAAATTGCACTTTCTTTACTAATCATGATACAAAAGAAAAAGAGATTTGGTGTTAATTGAGCTACAGCATCAGTACATTTAAACGTTGCTGTTGTATTTGAGTTAGTCTAAATAACAAACTACACAACCTAGTACCCATCAAAATGTTTATTGTCAAGAAGGACTCATTACAAGACAAGCAGTGGTAAGATTGCATTTAACTTGGTTAAAGGTTGTAAATCAAGTGATTATCCAGACGGTAATGGTGCTATTGCTTGGGAAAGACTCAAGAAAAAGTATGAGCCAAGCTCTGCCACTTCTATGGTTAAGCTGGAAAAGCCGTTTAGGAGTTTAGCTCTGACGAAAGGTCAAGAGGGAAGGTCCTAGGATGATCTTTCCCTGATCATATTCATGAAATTGTTAGGATGATCTGGCATTTGATGTCCGTCTACATCAAGAGGATACTGGTTATCTTCATTCTTCTTTTTCATGTTATTCCTGTATCCTCATAATTGCATAGTTTAGATTCTTGGGATGGATGACATTTCTCTTGGATCTTCCAGATACCTCAGATTCCTTTGTGACTTCTGAGAGTATATTTGGGGATGATGTATTCTTTTTGCATCTGATCCTAATTATGGTTCTAATCAAGGAACAATCCTCTAAATGATTAATGAGAGTGTTACTCAATTGCCAGTAACACGCCATAGAAAGACATTTTTAAAATAGGATAATATCTTTGTATAGAATATTTGTTTCCTCCTCAAATGTAGATCGAATAAGTTCTCTGGCACATCAGCTTGACTTTTATTACCATATATTACATTAAGTTAGGTGAATCATAGCAATCATTACTTTAGAAAAATCAATCGCAATAACGTTAGAGAGTGAACAGGACTTGTCAACAATCTTGGAGGCTTCTGGATTACAGCTGCTTTCCAATTGCTTTATCTGTCAGTAAATCTTCACATCAACATTTGGTTTATCAACTTGACTACTCAAATTTAAACTGGAATCCTGAACATCATTTGTCTCCTTTTGAATGAGAATATCATCATCATAATCATTATCATCATCATCATTGTTAATATGATCTGTAACAGGAAGTCTTTTGGCAATCCAAATTTTATTGTGTGAATTTAGCCAATTGATATCTCTTGAGTTCACAATTCGTTTTGAGTCAAAATTCAACATTCGATAGGCATCACTGGCATGATCAACAGAATAGCCAACAAACGTACAATAAATACCGCGATTCTTCAACGTTCCTTGCACGTCATCCTTAGTTGTGACAACGCCTATTTCACCAAAAGATTTCAAGTTTTCTGGTACTATCGGTTTCTTCATTGAAGTGATATTGTGTAAAAAAGTGATTGTTCTTCCACATTCTGCCCAAACTCCAGACCTTACTTCATCCTTGAGTCCAGCGCAATTCAATGAAGCTCCAATCGTTCCATAAAAAGTTTGGAACTTCCTTTCAACCTTACCTTGACGCTGAGGTGTTCTTGGGGCTGAGAACTCAAACTTAAGAGTCAATCCCTTTGACTTACATTCAAGTTGAAACGCCTTGTTTCCTCCAGAATTGTTGCATCAAATGAGCTTAAAATGTACTCCCGCAATCTTTAAATCAGTAAGTAATACCATAATTTTGACTTCAAGCCACTCTTTGCTTTCAAAAGTATACTCCAGCAATAATCAGTACTTTCATCAATAATTAAAACCCAAACTTTGCTCCTCCAAGACTTAACCTCTCACAGAAATTATATCCAAATAAAGTCTTTCTCCAGGAACTTGACTTCCGCCTTTCCACTCCTTATTCACATTCTTTTGCCTTGCCTTTGCAATGGCACAGTCCTCACAGACTTCAACATTTCCCTTCAACGTAATCCCGTGAATACAAGTTACACCTAACCTTAAATGCTTAATATTCGAGAATAAGAATATGATCATTCCGGAAAAGGATCGGAGGCTATGACATGATGCCGGATTTTGTTCTACTCAAGATCAGAGGTATTAAGATATTCCTTTA
>CAAAJI010000336.1:26934-54833 GCA_900642245.1 Fragilaria radians
AAAAGAGTTTGCAACTGTAATTATTGCGATCCTTTTATCGCTAAGATAGAAAATAGTAAATTAAATTATAGGCTTACAATTTACACAAAATAATAATTTATAGCTTAATTTTATTTTAGAACAACTTTATCTTTCCAATTATTGTAACATATAAGTGATATAATTTTTCCTCCCCCATGAAAGTCTTTTAATTTATACCTACTGGTATTATTTAAAAGTTCTTTCTTTAACTGTGGATCAAGCTTCTGCGCTAGATCCAAGTGTTCATAAAATAGAGGGTGAAAGTTACAATATCTGAGTTCTTTTTGTATTCATGACATTCAACAAGACCATAGAATTCTTGGGAATCCTCATACAATGTGGAGGTTTGGGGTAAACGACTAAGCGCAACAGCTACAACATTGTTTTCCCCTTTTAGATATTGTTGATCAGGAGAGTATTCTTCTATGAAGAGTCTTCATCTCATAACTCTGTCAGAGTTGAAGTTTTTGTAAGTTAGATTTGCATGATCTGTGTGGACAATTATTTGTTGTCCTAGTAAGAGTTTCCACAATGGATAGTAATTCCCGTTCTGTGGTGGTATACCGGGTCTGTGCCGGGTTTAATTTTCTGCTATAGAAGGCCAAAGGTCTTCCCTCTTGTGAAATGCAAGCTTCTAACTGGACTTTCCTTGCATCTGTGTGTATTTCAAATGTTTTATTGAAGTTTGGATATGTAAGCAATGTTTCTTTTGCTATGAGCCTTTTCATGTCCTCAAAAGCCTTTTGGCATTGCTCAGTATTGGAAACGGTTTTCTTTTTATCCTCTTGTTTAGTTTTCTCAAATCAGCTAGAGATCTTAACGTTTTGTCTGGCTTAGCTATGGTAAACATGGGGCATGCCCATTCAGATCTGTTAACCTTTCTTAGAACTCCAAAGTCAACGAGTCGTTGAACGTCATCTTTTAGTAGTTGTTCTTGAGAGTGTGGGACTGGATATGCTCTTGCATGATAAGGCTTCTCATTCTTATCTTTGAGATCCAAGTCCACTGGATCTGTTTTCCAGTTTCCCAGTGTTCCATCAAATAAGTGTGCAAACTTTTCTCAGTAGTTTATGCAAGGTTTCTTGTTGATTGAAGGTGTTAGTGAGAGCAAGAGGAAGTTACAAAAGGTATTTAACTGTTTATGTTTGAAGCAACATGCCTACTGACAAAAGGAAGCCATCATAAAGTGGACATCAGAAGTCGGGTAAGAGCAATACGTGGCAACAACGTCAAAGGAATGAGGGTAACAACAAAGAGATAATTGGAATCCCTATCCTTTGTTACGGAAAAGTAAATAACTTCTATCAGTTTAAGCAGACGCTATCGGAAGTGAGTCTAAGACAATTTGGCAACCTAGGCAAGTTCATTCAGAGAGGCACATATTTCCATCCTGAATATGTACCACCAAGCTTATATGATAACATTACAAGCACAATGTAGAATGCATTAACATTGGAAGCCTTGAAGGAGCATCAAAAGGCTTTAGACACATTATGCCTCGAAATGCCCCATGAGAGCACAAGTTGTAAACAATAATTTGGAGGAAGAGGCAGGTGTTAATGCCACATGGGAAGTTGAGCAGGAGGCAAGCATGTTTGTATCAATAAAGGGACATCTAGTCCATAATACTGTTGGACTAGAGACTGACACCTCCAAGATAGGGATCTGCATTTCAGAAGGAAAGGAAAACTCTGTGGCAGAAAAGAATGAATGAAGTTTATGTAATACCACCAAACTAACATGAGAATACGTGTGTATACAAAGAAAGAAGTAAAAAGGATCAAGGAAGCAAATGCATTCATCAAAACATCACTACCAGAAGCAAGGCACCTGATGGCAACATAAAGAACTCTCCAGAGTTAACAGGAGCTGATTTTGAAAGAGCACAGAAGTTATATGGAGTATACCCTTAGCATGCAAAAGAAAAGCAGTCCCAAGAGCTAAGATTGTTACAAAGCTGCAATTAAATATCAAAGAGTATATGTTGTATACAGATGTGATGCATATTGATTGAAAGAAATTCCTAACCACAGTCACAGAACCACTCAATCTCATCCTGCAGAGTTACCTGGAAATTGAAACAAGAACCAATCTATAGAATGGTAAACTAAATTAAAGGCTTACAATTCGCACAAAATAATAATCTATAGTTTAATTTTATTTTAGAACAAATTTATCTTTCCAGTTTATCAGGACCCAGACTCCTTCAGTTACAACAGTAGCTAAAAGGTAACTACAAAGGTAAAGCACTTGTTTCTGTTGTTTTTCTCTTCTTGGTTGCATTAACACTTGTGTGTGTGTGTGTTTATTGTCATTTTTACTGAAAATCCCTTTTCTGCTTGATTGCTAAAAAGGTCCTAACACTAAAACTAACACATCAGAGAGACAAATCTTTAAAACAAGACAAGAAAAGTCTATAAAATTGTAGCGGCATAACTAGAGAAAAATAGCAAGCCACAAACAATTTCGTACAACCCGCGCCAGGCTTAATTGGCTTTTAACCAAAGGCATCACTGCGGGAGAAGCAAGAAATTCCTAAAAACTTACCTTAAAAACGCATTGCGGGAGAAGAAAAAACTTGGCTCTCCCTCTCCGAGCATTAACCGAGAATTTGAACGCACTTTCCTCGTTGACGCTCCCAGCTGAGAGGCAGAAGAAAACTGTATAAATCCCACGTTAAAGGGCTACGGGAGTAGTCGCGGAGTGGAGGAGTAAACCTCAAATCCTTCGTGAAAGCACGAGCCCCAGGCCTGGTGAGCGCTTTAAAGCAGCTGGCATTGGAATCCACAGGGATCTTTGCTGGAAGGTCACAAAGACTGGAACTTCACTATCTTCAGTATAATCTTTTTTGAGTTTGACCGCTATACGTTACCCTCACCCACGGGGCCCATCTAAATAAATTTGGTAATCTGGTCCAGACCCAGAGTTAACATTGTCTGTGCTTGAGCTTTCACTTCCTCTCTTCCTGTTGGTCTTCTTCCTTTCCTTTGGTTCACCTTTTGTTTCTATTTGGAAATATCAACGGAACGCTGCTGTACTTCCGGCATCACAGGTCACTCTTGTCTTCTACCAACCTTCAAGTTCAACTACAGCAGTACTTCTTAACTTCTCAGGCTTTAGTTGTCTTCTACCAATTCAAGTTCAACTACAGCTTTACTTCTTGACTTCTCAAGCTGTGGTTGTATTCTACCAACTCAAATTCAACGTGTTTATCATGATCAATTCAATTTCAACGGTATTATTTGGCTTTATTTAAGTTCAACGTTTTTTTATAAGGTCACTTCAGGCTCAGGGTTCAATTCAACTTTAACATTCTTAAAGACTTATTGATATTTGGCTTTATTCATCCTAAGACACCAGCTCCATTCCTTTAATTTTTATCATACAAGTCTCTCAATTTAAAGTCAAGTTATACTTCAATCTTAGATCAGGATCATTAAGATCAAGACTTGCTTAATTAACAGGAGTTCACCAACCAGGAAGGGTGCCACCTAAAACCCTAAGGAATCTGATCAACTTCAACTTAGAAGATCAGCAAGAATAATGAAGAAACAACCTGGTAGTCATCCTAGAAAATCACAAGAGCGGCTACCAAAAAGACCGGTCACTTCTAAAGATGTAAAAATGCCTAAAGCTGTTAAGTCACCACCAGCTTCTCAGAAGCCAAAGCTAGATATACTTAATCAGCCTAAGAAAAGTAATCCTACTTTTATTAAAAGTCATGATGACAGTCATAGTCACAATAGCAATTCATCCCCCCAAAATTCATTTTGGGGATCTCCAGATATTTCATCAGGTAGCTATATGAGAAATCTAAGTCATTGATCATCTCCATGAACCTATGTAGTGTCAAGAACATGATTCAACTATCTGAGCTAGACTTGCATGAGGTTGGAAACTTATTTTCACGCCAAGATCCACATGACTCTGTGCTTCAGGACTCAATCATCAAAGTATTATGCTTGAGAAGAAGGTTTTAGCTATTAATTAAGAAAAACGCTGGTCTGGATGAACACACAGACGTGGCAAGGAGTCTTATTCCACCAAGAAACTAGTTTTCTAGATGCAGACAGTATGACTAAGTTAAAATAACATTATATGGCATGTTATTGGCGAATGAGGAAAGATTTCTTGGACTACTTAGAAGATTTCATGGCAAAAGGCTCTTTAATTGGATCTACAATTAGTACCAGATCCAAGAAGGCAGTGTCATGTGCTAGCAAGATATCCTCACCAAGTGTTATATCAGAAGACACAACACAACCCATGGTATCTGAAAAATCTAATTTACATGATTTCCAGCACAAACATCTAAATCACGTATTTATGTCAAAACCTGATTTTGAAGGATATAAGAATGATGTCAAAAAGGTTTATGAAAATGACCAATATCCTCTAGGCTTAGGTGAACATCAAGTACCAGACCACCCTAGTTCCTTCATGAATATGATTATGGGGAGGTCACATGCCATATCTCCTGCAAACGACGAGCAACGTCAAGTTCTACCTTCAAGAGTCATTTGGGATGGAAGAATAGACCGTTTTGAAGTCTTCAGGAACAGTGTTGAAGGTCATAATGGACAAATTGGCGCAGGCTACCTCAGTGAACATGGGTATATCCCGACACACTCTACAGCAGACTGCTACGCAATAAAAAATCGGGCAAAAGCCACGAATCACGCCCCAAAGGCCGACAAATGCAGTTTTTCAAACCAGAATCTCCACAAGGAGATCAATCTGCTAGCCAAGACATCATCCAAGAAGAAGATTCTGGTGATGTATGCCTCTGTCATCAAGAGAGAGCAAGCCAAGTTAGATGGCAGCAGGAAGCCAGAAAAATGCAAGAAACGTTTGGCACCCGAGAGTGAAAGTGATGATGAAATGTCAGTTCAAGTCATCTGCGCTCCTCAGAAAACATCTAAGAAGAAAACCACCATCAACACCTTGGATGTTAGTGCTTAGGAGATGGATTACCAGAAGAAACTCAACTGGTTGAAGGACCATAGAGAATTGATTGGAGAAGAAGGCAACAATCCAGGGGGAGAATCTTCTGGCAATGAATCCTCTTGACATACACCCGTGGGATTAATAACTAGTTATAGAAACTGTTACAAAGAGAAAATGAGTGAATTGATGTTTGGTCTGGAATTTGCCAGAGCTTACCTTTATGATCTCATAGTAGTGTCAAATACACCTTTGAGAGTCATTTACAACACCTAGAAGAAGTTTTCACCAGATTGGCAAGTGCAGGATTGAAAATCAACGCCTCAAAAAGTCATTTCTGTTGTGATGAACTTGAATATCTAGGATACCTCATTAATACGAGAGGAGTTAGACCCACTGTAAAAAAGGTGGAAGCAATCATGAAAATAGATGCGCCAAGGACTAGAAAGCAGTTAAGAAGCTTCATAGGAATGGTCAACTATTAAAGGGACATGTGGCCACAAACGTTGCACCTATTAGCCCCATTATCTTCCCTCACCTCATCTACAGCAAAATGGGATTGGACTGAACAATGTCAAAAGGTTTTTGAGGACATGAAAAAGCTCATAACAATAGAAACATTGCTTCCATATCCAAACTTCAATAAAACTTTGAAATACACACAGATGCAAGCAAAGTCCAGTTAGGAGCTTGTATTTCACAAGATGGTAGACCTGTTGCCTTCTATAGCAGAAAATTAAACCCGGCACAGACCCGGTATACCACCACAGAAAGGGAATTACTATCCATTGTGGAAACCCATAAAGAATTTAGAAACATTCTATTAGGACAACAAATAATTGTCCACACAGATCATGCAAATCTGACCCACAAAAGCGTTAACTCTGACAGAGTTATGAGATGGAGACTCTTCATAGAAGCATACTCTCCTGATCTGCAATATATAGAAGGGGAAAACAAACGTAAAGTAAAAAATATGGATAGCTACCACCAAAAGAAGCAGAAGCTAGCCCTTGGGACAAAATGTGTATTGACTTGATAGGACCATACACAATCCGGAGAAAAGGAAAAAATGATCTCATATGCAAAGGTGTCACAATGATTGACCCAGCAACTGGTTGGTTTGAAATCCACCAGTACAATGATAAAAGATCTATCACAGTAGCCAACATAGCTGAACAAGAATGGTTCTCAAGATATCCGTGGCCAACTCAGATAACTTATGACAGAGGTAGTGAGTTTATTGGCAAAGACTTCCAGTCAATGATCAAAAATGATTATGGAATAAAAGGAAAATCAATAACGGTTAGAAACCTACAAGCAAATGCAATTGTTGAGAGTGTTCATCAAGTCATTGGGAACATCATCCGAACATTTGAGTTAGAAAGTAACTATCTGGATGAAGATGATCCTTGGAAAGGAATCTTAAGTGCAACTGCTTTTGCAGTCAGACCCGCCCTTAATACAAGTCTTCAAAGTACTCCATTCAACACACTGCGAATTCGGAATACATTAAACAAAGAAAACATTATAGATCTCAATAATAAAAGAGAGAATTCCAAGTGACAGCAACATTTCTACCATGTAGGAGACAAAGTGCTATTAAATAGAGGGACAGAGAACAAGTATGAATTTCCGAACATAGGACCATTAGATATCATGCAAGTCAAAGCTAATGGGACAGTACGCCTTAGAGTAGATGCTGTGGAAGACACTTATAACATAAGAAGAGTAATACCTTACCACACGGCTCCTGACCCTGATCATGGGGGAGAATGCAATATGCGGACTGCAAAGAAAAAAAGGAAACATATTAGTGAGGTTTGAACCCACTAACCTCAGAATAGTTTACCTTAAGAATTACTTAAGGAAACTGAAATATGTTTCCTTAAACAGTTGGGTTAGACAATTAGGTCCAACATCAAATATTCAACGCACTAACGAAACCTATTAGTCAATTAAACTAACAGTGCGGTAAAAACGGCCTATCGATTTTTAGCTAGAAATGAGGGCTTTAAGTAGCCTAAGTTGAACATTAAGGCTAGATATATAATGTTTCCAACCTTTTTCGATTTGGTGGACAGATGATGAGGCATCCGTTACTTGGTACTTCTTTATGACATTAAGCAAGATTCCAACCATGAAACTGAATTATAATTTATATATTTTTAACCTTTTAATTTTCATTGGAAAATTTTTGACTAAGGAGGTTTCTGGGAACACATGATGCTACGAAACTATTACAATCACCAAAATCATATCATGATTGCTCTACACTGGACGTTTTCATGATTAACCTGCTTCTTTGATCTTTTCCTGGCTACTCATTTGCAGAATGTTGAACACTGGTTCTTGAAATCTCATGATGAAATGGAACTATCCTCCTCTACATCACTGTAGGAAAGAGCAGTGTCATTATCCACATTATTTGATTTTTCATTCCAGACTATCTTTTATTAAGAATGATACATCAAGATACCTCATTGATTGGAGGAGCATGAGCGCTTGGTGCAGTTATCTTGGCTTTATCTGTTTGACACAAATCTGATAGAAAAAATCTGTTTTTTTTGTAAGCATATCATTATTTGGAGTCCATGCAGCGCATTTAGCTTTAACAAATGTGACTACGTCAGAAGCAGTAAATCAAATCCCTGTTGAGGAACATGTTCTGCACTATGCCACCGATTAGGCCTGTAGACGTATCCTAAAGTGGTATAGGTGTTAGAAGTGTAATTTGATTAATTATAATACTTTTTAGTTGTAGATCTCAACTGATTCAATCCCTCCAAGGATTCAATCTTGATCACTGAAATTCCCAGTGAATCTGGAGTGCACTTTGGCACTTATAAATAAGCCCTATTTTCGATAGGCCGTTTTAACCGCACTATTAGATTAATAATAGTTAGTGCGTTGAATATTTGATGTTGGACCTTATTGTCTAACCCAACTGTTTAAGGAAACATATTTCATTTTCCTAAAGTAATACTTAAGGTAAACTATTCTGAGGTTAGTGGGTTCAAACCTCACTAATATGTTTCCTTTTATTCTTTGCAGTCCGCATATTGCAGTTCATTAAACTTTAACTTCCAATCATTTTGAGGTACATATTCATTGAAGCCAAAATTTCAACTATTGTGGGGGGATGTGGGAGTAATCTTCATGGAGGAGAATTTGAGCGCAGGAGTAGTTGATATAAAAATTACTTTTGTTCGTGAGCATATTATGGGCGAATTTATCAAGATCATCTTTGTCAAGTCATTTGATATTGATGCATATGTCATCACAAAAATGTGATTAAGGATGCTTAAATGAATTGCATAAAGCAGCGTAAAGTGACTATTAGGTATAGGTATTGTGCTAGATAACGTCACATATATTCTTAGAATTATGATTAGTTTAGTTTTGTGAATTAAGTCGTGACTTAATTTCTTGGGTGTGAGAGCAGTGAAGCGGAGACAATTAAGTTTGGCAATAAAATTACCTAAATTTCTATTGATTGCAATTTAAAAGAATGAATTTGGGCAATATTACAGTTTAAGTGCGAAGATGCTCTCTATCATACACATGAGCCATACAAATATGATGTTCATATATATCACTGGATACAAGTTGGCATAGACGATGTGTTCCCTTGCCTTACTGCAACAATGAGGTATGATTTTATGCAATGCTGTTAGTTCTCATTTATTTCCTGGTAAATGATGACAGTGAAAATTGATAGTATTTAAAAGCAGAATTGAAAACACTGATATGCACATTATTTCAGGCTTGAAAATCTGCATCTTGTTAATGATTTCAATTTGCTGAATTGCAATGTAGAGTGAAGAGAGTTTTCTGACTTTGAGCAAAAGGTTTCTCACCTTTTACTATGGGCTGATGGTGATTGAGTAAGCATAGCTCTTTTTCAGGTTGAGTTTATTTGTAGTAGTTTCTTGAGAATTAGTCATATCTATATAACTCTGTCTTCAGCTCTTTCTGAGAATACGTTAAGTGCCGGTTTAGAGTGAGAAAAAACCTAGTCATGGCAACGCGTCAGGATTCAAGGATATTTTGTAGGGTAACGTGACTATACTAAAGTCTAATGATTAGATCAATACAAATACAAAGAAAAGCTTGCTGAGATATGAGGATTTGAACGAGATGGTTGAAAGAGATTTAATACTGTAAGCTGGCGTTTGAGATAGCAGTCACAAGGTTTCAATACGTTTTTAGAAAAAAAACATAAGACTCGTAGTTCTAAATTTTACGCTACCCATATCAGAGTGGAACCTTCTTTTTCTTGTGAACACACAAATTCCAAGTACGCAATTGGAAAAGTTGAAAAAAATGGATCGAAGGAATTTTCTGAAATTAATACAATGTCTACGTCACTTGGTGCACAGCTATAAAGAAAGTAGTTATAAGTATTGAAAAAGGAAATGGTGCTGATGTATAACAAACCTCTGACTTGAAATGACAACCATGATTTGGTAGAAGACAACGAAACTAGTTTTTCCATAGAACGCAATTGAATTCCTTATTGGTAGTCCTTTTATTATGGAACTTGCAGAATTACGACGAGTCTTAGCAGTCCCTGTTTAAAATTTAGTTCGATGAGGAACAGTAGCGGAATTCAAACTTCAATACATATTCCAATCACGTAAACATTGAATTATTAAATTAAACGAATCATACAATGACTTTCAACTATAGCATCATTGGTCTTTCCGCTTCTTGCAAAGAGCACCAAGAGACAGAGCAAGCTCGAGACGCATATTTGTCACTTTTGGGATCCTGTTCCTATCCAAATGTATGGAAAAGGGACCATCTTGTTTTGGCTACAACTCACCTGCATCCTTCGCTGTGTAGCAAGTTGAAGTGCTACCATGACAACTTGAGCCTGGTAGATGCATGTCATGGCCTTAAGATCCAATCCAATCTATCAAATCTCAGGGCTCATTTTATCAAATCATCTGCAATCCAGGATACCCTTCTTCTCCTCGATGTACAGAAGAAGACACAAGACATCAAGATTTCAAACATGCTATTACGTCATCAAACAGCCTTCTATCAATCATTGATGGAAAATCCATCAACGATGATACTTGGTGCGAATCGTTCTATGTATGGCCATGTTGATGAGTACCTTTTAAGTATGAAAGGCAAACGAAGTTCAATTCATACATTTCCTCATCGGCTTCATGATATCATGTCCAATCCTGAATACAGTGAGTACATAACCTGGCTACCAAATGGTTATGCGTGGAAGATTCTACAGCGAAAACAATTTGAAGCTGTTGTAATCCCACGCCACTTTAGACATGGACGATTCACTAGCTTTATGAGACAGGTGAGAATGAAAAATACGCGTTCAACCAATCAATGTCGCTATGGATTCTAATCATATTGAATACTTTTTGATAGGTCAGTGGATGGGGCTTTAAACGCATGACAGATGATCCTGACCAGAATGCATACTATCACCAGGTACGTCTACAGGTCCTTTCATGATGTGACATTCAGTGCCCACTTAAACAATTTTGAGTTCTTAGCACTTTGTGAAGGGTCTTCCCCAACTTTGCTCTAAAATGCGAAGACATTCTGAAAATGATAAATCACGAAGTCCTTTGGCTTAAGATTCAATTCAAGGTCCCTTGGCATTTCATTAATTTCATGGCATTGATTACCGACGATGATGAATCAACACTAATGCGAGCCTTAGCTTTTCACGACTACAAATCGTATTTATTACTAGCATAGCAATAAAATCTTCTTTCTTCAAAGGATTAGGTTGATAAGCAAACATATATATGTATATGTATATATTATCCTAACTTTAAGCAAAAAATATGGGAAATAAGTGCATGGATTGCAGTGAAATGATGACAATAATAACCTAATTCCTCTATGCACATCTTGGAAAGAATTTTGTCATATCAGCTGATGTCTTTATGCACTTCACTTAATTATTCCCTATCAATAATGCACATTTGAAAATTAATGCTGGTTTTTTCTTGAAATCCAACTTTGATACAATAAAATTGAATAACACAAGATGTTGTTCGATCCAAGCAGAATTAATCTATCAGGAGCACTCATTATCCATCTGTCAAGGAGCAAACAAACCTTCAGTTAAAAAAATTTTGCGCAATATTATTGGACAAATGAAAATTGCATATTTGGTTTTACAACATTGACAATCCAAAAAATAGTTGAATTAGAAAGCCTCTTAATTAGAAAAATAGAAATTGGAAATGACATCGCTAACAAAATCAAAATTAATAGCCTCAAAATATTGGCTATATAACTATTTTAAACGCTCATTTCTCTCCTTTGGAAAATAGCATTCTTTGATAAAGGGCAGGGACTCAATGAAGGTGAAGAAGAATTTAAGAAATTAAATAATTTGAAGCACAGTGTAACCAAACAATAAGGTGTTCTCCATGTAGGATACCCCCCTATGTAAGATATGTATAAGAAATCATCAAACTTAACTCCCTATAGGAGAAATAATATTGTGTGCACACAACCGGCAGCCAATTCAAGTGATGTGTAGCATTCAATAATCATCTCCCTTGCTTTTTTAAAATCTCGATTGCCTTTATTTTCCACTTCACTCGGCGTATCATTTATTTTTGATTTTGGGTCACCAACAAAGTTGTAATCATAAGCAAGACACGAAAAATACATCACAGGGTTGAGTGCCTTGAAAAGTATACCTGATGGGATACATGATTGAGATGACTATTTGAATTTGATATTCCAACGATGTTTAAAGTGAGGCATAATATGATGTGTGATGCCGTTTGTATTGAGCAAACGTCTTTGCTGTGAAAGAAGTAATAAGCCCCGCACCTCCAGATAGCCTAAAAATATTTCAGTTCTAAACTTCATGCGCATGTGTAAATGCACTTTTGACGCGGGATGTCACTCGTTTGCATGAAATCTATCTGACAAATATCACAGCTTTTTGAAAGCATGAGAAGTCAATTTCTCATTTACCGTACACAAATCATAGAAATTGTATAAGCTATCATAAATTTTAGCCCTCTAGCTCCAGCATTCGCTACTGTAGCTTGAAAATAGCATGAGAGGTCTACTTAAATGTGTAAGGCCATTTTGCAAAACTTTGAATATGACAGCGTTCAAGAAGAGCTAATCATTTTTTTGGGTTGAAGCCCTTTCTTGTCAATTTTCAAACTTGAAAAATTGCCTTTAATCGAATATTTTGGTAGACAAAAACGGATGCTACATATATTTGAAAAAACTAAATCTATCTCGTGTGGGGGAATAAAAATTAAAAAAAAGAGAGAGATTTTCAGCTAAATTGATCTCGGAAATACTACTCAACGCTGTAATATCACGTATATCCCCCAAATTTACTCCCTAGAGGAATCGAGGGATGAATTCAAGACTAATTAGTAAAAGACTTAGTAGGTACACATCATGTGCAACGACTTTTAAAGCTTTGTACAAAATGAAAGATTTGAGCTCAGTAAATGATCGCGTGCTTTGTAAAGAGGAAAGGAGGGGAATGAGTTAAACATGAAAATATGAGTTGATTTTTTTTCAGTAACTTGAGAAACAAATTATTAATGTATACTCAATTTTATCTTGGTTGTCTGTGTTTGTGCGTGAAAAGCCTTGTCAAATGTTGACCGTCAATATTTATCAAATTGAAAAAGGGTGGTTATTGATGCGTTGAAATACTTTTACTTTGCATGACAATCCTCTGTGAGTTTCGAAAATGTTTGTAATTTTTATTCGACGTCGTTGAATTCGTAATGAGAAGTCCTTTCTTGTTTGCAGTCCCTGTTTAAACGTTACCTAGATTCTATAGAATGTAGTTAAAGAAGAACACTATCGGAATTTAAGTTCAACACTTATTCCCTGCACAAAATCTTGTCTAAACAGGCAAACCATTCAATTCAACACCATTCACCATGGCCTTCAATGACAACATCCTTGGTCTTTCTACGTCTTGCAAAGAGCACCAAGAGACAAAGCAAGCTCGAGGCATATATTTGTCACATTTGAGATCTAGTTCCCTTCCGCATACATGGAAGAGAGATTATCTGGACCATGAGTTGTCTATAATTCGTCAGCATCCCTTCCTATGGAATACGTTGAAGTGCTACCATGACAGCTTGAGCTTAGTAGATGCAAGTCAAGGCCTTAAAATCCAATCCATTCTATCAAATCTGAGGGTGCATTCGATCAAGTCATCTGCGATCAAGGATGCCCTTCTTCTTCTCCTCGATGCACAGGAGAAGACTTTTTGTATGGAAAATCCGTCACAGACGCTTCTTGGTTTCAATCCTTCTTTTTTGGCCCCATTAAATACAACAAGTAAACGATGTTCATTGCACACATTTCCTCATCGGCTGCATGAGATCATATCCAACCCTGTGTACAGCGACTACATTACTTGGTTACCACATGAACAGCGAAAACAATTTGAGGCTGTTGTAATCCCACGACACTTTAGGCATGGACGATTCACTAGTTTTATGAGACAGGTGAGAACCAAATTCATCTCGACAAAACAATCAATTTCACTCAATATGACTAATCCTATTGTGCACTTTTTCATAGGTAAATGGATGGGGCTTTAAGCGCATGATGGATGATCCTGACCAGAATGCATACTATCACGAGGTAAGTTTACATGTCCTCTCATGATACTACATTGAGTATCCGCTTAATTATTTCAATTCTTAGTACTTTGTTAGGGACCTCCCACATCTTTGCTAAAAAATGCGAAGACCCTCAAAAAATCTTGAAGGACGAAGTGCGTTAACTCAAGTTTCCATTCAAGGTTCCTTGAAGCTTCTTTAAATTTATGATATTGATTACCGAGGATGAGGCATCAACGCTAATTCTTTCTGAACTTTGCAAGAATGCAGCACTTCCTCGACAAAACAGAATTATTCAAAATAGAGTTAGGAAATGTTAAAACAATAGGTTAAAATAAAATGTACATGAAAGTAAACGAGTGAAAGTAAATGATGATGGCGCTATAATATTTGAGGCAATTAACCCAGAATCATCATAAATTTATATAACATGTAATCAGCAAGACTCTAGAGTTTTTATCTTTTTAATTCAGGCATAAGTTTTAGTGTTGAATCTATAATCATAATACATAGAATCCAAAATACAAGTTCTTGTAGTTTTTCCTTTTGCCTCCATACTGCTTTTTATAGACCTGATAGAAAAGTTGCTAATAAATTAAAGTACACTTATTAGCTAAATTAAAGTACACTTATTAGCTATTTGAACCAATGGCTACTCTTTTGAGCTCATTGTCGAGAGAATTCACAAAGGATTCTTAGTATGAAAGTATTCTCATTCTTTAGTATTCTCCTTGTTGTGCTTCACGCAACTCCATTCATTCATGTGCCCTAATTTATTATTCGTCTACCTTTGTGTGGTAACTATGTAATGGTAGTATTGATGAGATATGTTGTTTATTTGCTTCTTCACTTTATTTGCCATACAAAAATGTTCAAAAACTAATTATCATACCCATCTGAAACTTCATTTGAACATAAAGTCATCAATTTTTCATGTATGCTCTTAATGATTGGGATTTATGGGTGTGTTTTCAACGTGAGAGTGTACCCTCATTGCTTGATCTCAATAGATTAATCTTAATCTTCAACTATTCCATCATTTGATATCATAGTCTGAATCTTAGAGTGATCTTTAAATGAATTGTTGATATACAAAATGGCAATATTACAATTCTTTAAATTGGACACCTAGCTGCGTCTCTAGGCAATGGAAGTCAAAAATCATCAACCTCCAAATTGTGTTACTTGATGATCACAAACTTGATCTAATATGCCTCCAAATATTATTTTGGTATCCAGAAGCATAGACTTCACAACATCCCGTCCCTTCATTTCCCATTCCATACGATTGCCAATTGCAAATCCTAAATATTCATCACTACAAACGCCAAAGGCACCATATCCCTTCAATTTCATGGCCAATGGGATAATGTACTTATCGAAAAATAGAATTTCATTGTCATACCAATCTATTGAGGGATCCTTCTCTTCGTGTCCATCCAAGTATGCTATATACTTCTCTTCAAACAACTTACGGTTCCACTTGCAATACACATGCCAATGTTGCATAGTATGTGCTATGTCCGATGTTTGCATAATACATTCCATGACGATTGTAGCTTTTTGACACCTAATTTTTTCGTTGTTTGAGTGTTCAACAGAATTCGCTGAAAAGACAGTGTCCCAACGTTGGTCGCGTCTTTGTTTCAAGTTAGCGTCCATGATATCCGTTGCCAAGACGATGGTTGTAATCAACTGACGGAATCGCTTCTCCTCGGTGTCTGTTGGAAATAGCGTAATGAAAAGGTCCTCATATTGAGCTTCCAAAAGTGTACTCCAAGCTACAGTCAAGGAATTCTGTTCTGCCACACTTTGACAATTATATCGTACAGCGATGTCAGCGTTTTCCTTTACCAGTTGGGTGTTCGTTATTCCAGTGTGATCAACGTCATGAATCAATGCCGAAAAAAGTATTGCAAATTGAGCCAGAGGATCGTTGCTTATTCCCAACGAAGAATCATAAAGTTTGTCAATGGTAGGGGTAGCGCTGTTTCTCGTAAATTTGACTTTTTCCGACACAATTCGATTCAAGAGCTTATTTGCACCCATTAAAACATGAGACGCATGGTCAAAATTGTGGAAAGGGTTATTCCGATAAAGCGTTGAGATTTTCCAGATAAAATCGCGAAGTTGTTGACGAATATTTTCACCTAATTCAATCGGTTCCGTGACTCTGTGAAAGTCGCTTTCTTTGTACTCGCATAATTCTACAACATCTGGAATCTCTTGTATTGGATTCGTCATCGAAACTTTACATCTTGTGACATTAGGAAAGGTTTTAGCGTCCTTGTAGGCATCCTCCTCGAAATCTGTAGTTGATAACAAGGTTCTCATTCTCACGATTTTTTCAAGACTTTGATAAAGAATTTCGAAATTCCATTGGATCATCCGATCCATTTTATCAGGTGATGAATTCGGATTTATAGAACAAAAAGAGTGCTGATTTTCATGAGTGTTCATCAGATTAGTTAAGAATTGTTGTGTACAAGTCATGTCCTCATTAGAGTTTTCGGAATAACTAGATATAGATAAATTCATTGATGATTGACGAGCAGAGCTTGAAACATCGCTTGGTGGTGTGCAAGCTGTTACTGAGTGGTTGATACGCTGTAACCAAAACGTTTGAAGGCTGCCCTTCCCCTTAGCCTCAACTTTGGTCGAACGCTTTGTCAGCCAGTGCTGCTTCCCAGCTTGACTAAGCAAGTCCGCTGTTGTCTGTGACAATTGAATTTGATTTGGGAGTGATGTACTCTCGATCCGACTTGCAGTGTTCATGGTGTCACCAAATAGTTGGAATCTAGATTTATCGCCGCGCAGCACGCCTGCTGTGACTGGACCTGAATGAATGCCAATTCGAAGGCATAAATCCGCAGTACCTGGACCAAGGACTGATTCCAGTTTCTTGCATGCATCTAGCATTTGTATTTTCATTTTCCAAGCAAACCGGGACATGATGAGAGCATGATCTTCAGTTGCTTCAGGAAGACCTGTTACTGCTACATAACAGTCTCCAATTGTTTCTACCTTAAAAACGCCGTGTTTGAGTGCAAGTTTGTCGAATTTACGATACAGTGTTTCCTTTGAAAAATGAACGTTAGATAACAGCTGTAATTGTATACTTTGAAATAGAGAAAAAAGAGAACCCTACTTACAAGGAGTTGAAAAACTTGTGTGGGTTCGCGTTCTGAACTCCAGGCTGTGAATCCAACAATGTCGGCAAAGAGCACTGATGTATGAGGAAAAAGGTCAGCAATCGGAGGAAGCATTGGATCGTCTTCGTCAAAGTTGTAGTTATCGTTGACCTGTTCTGTTTTGTGGATAGTGCTCTGTTTGGTGAGGAAAGTGCTGATCCTTGACCTGTGAGGCTGTGGTCTCTTGATCATTGTAAGAGAGCTACGCGTCTCTGAAGGAGTGTTATTCTCTGTTCTTGCATATTTGTCATTGATTGCAAGCTTTTTTTGATGTCCTTGTCTCTTGTTACGCTTAACATTTTCAAATAATCTGTCTCGAACAATCGCTGGAAATTGCGAATTTACCACCTTGTTTGCCAAAACGGCCGCCTCCTTGGTGTGATTTTGACGCTTTTCTACCATTCGGTCATATATAACAAAGATAGAAGACGTGAATACAAAGATTGCTGCAACGGCAATGGCCAAAAGAATTGGCTCATGGTTGACGAAATTTTCCTGAAAGAATTTTGAGGGATAAACATGAATACGGTAATGGATGGTATGATTACCGTCATATTCAAAACCAATTTCTGTCGGAGCAAGAGGAATGGTTGGGATTGCTGATCTTTGCTGTAAATCACGACGACCTCCAGTTTTCGATTCATCATAAGGATTTACAAAGCCATGATGACAAAATTGGTGCATGGTTTCATAATTTGAATCAACTTTCAACGAGTCAAACTCAGCATCATGGAGATCACCCTTGCCAAGGAAGCTCACGGCTCCATCAGATTCGATTTGAAATGTAAATTTCTTTGAAATGTTGTGAGAGGCTTTTGTCATAAATTTAACAGAAGAATCATGCTTACCTGACCAACCGTTGATTCCAATACAAATACTATGCCATGGAAATGATTGGTGAAATCGCGATCGAAGTAATTCTTCCATTCGAATTCTAGCCCAATGGCTCCAATAGCTCTCCTAGTAGCAAAGGTATCGGCCACTGGATAGTAAACTATTCCTCTTGGAGTATCGTCACTGCCTACATGCGGAGGGCTTTGATCTGCTTCTTCGTAGATGATGCGTGAAAATATGGAACCACCTTCATTCATCAGATTACGAAGTGCCGATTTTCGAGCCTTTTGATCCATTTGATTGTACATGATACTTGCCGAGTTGTTCTGTCTGGGAGATATCTTCCAAATGGGAGCGTAAGGAGGATTACCTTGATAGTTTATAGGTTCTCCATTTTCATTGTATCCATAAATTCCATCTTGAAGAGTACGATTGTAATGAAATGTGTCGGGGATTGCTTGTCCTTGATTCATATTATTTGTTGACTTTTCCATGGATGCAAATGTTTCCCATAGATTTAAATCCTTCGAATTGTAGATTAATGGAGAAAATGTTATTGCATACGTATTGGATAGTGTGCGAGCAGCTACTGCGATGGTAGAAAAATCGGGAAAGGACATATTCGGATAGATAGTATTTTGTCCTTGAAAGTATGATGTTAGTACCGAAGACATGATATTTGCAGCCCAAATTTTGTTGGAGGTTGCGTGATAAAGGGAAGTGACAATTTTGGCTCCAAAGTCAAGGAATTGAGTCTCAAATCGATGTTTTTGTTGCAATGAAAAGACGTAATATGTAACAATTGATGCTCCAATCGCGATACTGGATAATAGAGCAAAGAAAGTACATCGTAATACCACGACTGCATTCGAATCTCGTCTTTCCATCACCAATTCTTCATCATCAATATTCTCGCGCACTTGAGAACCACCTTCTTCCATAGATTCAACGACGCTCAACATGCAGCTATTATTTTCATACAATGAATCAAGATCAGATGATGCGGCGCCCTCTTTCATGATGTCCTTGAAATAAGTAACGACACTACATTAATTACTGGAAAAAATGCGACCTTAGGATGTCTTCCTATGCGAACACTCTCCTTCTGTCCATATAGGAAGAATTTGGCCTGTATTCTGCATTCACAACAATAGATCGGAGAATCTAATATTTGGAGATAGTCATTTCGTTTGTCCGGGGGACAGACTTGACACAACGGCTAATAGTCTTCTTTCAGAACAAAATTTCTCAGGGCTGTATTGACGCAGGCAATATTCAATTTTTTAGAAGATTTCTTTTGTCCCGTTTTTGTAAAAACAACAATTATAGCCGAATGGATTAGTCCGACAAATTCAATAACAGCATAGAACAAGGTTTTCGACCAAGGTCATACATTAAAATGTTTTGATTGAATGAACGAAATACTCTTGACTTGATACCACAAATGTTATCCGAGATCTTTTCAAATATTTCTTAGTTGTTGTGATGTGAGTCATTTTCGTGCGTGATATTTGGGGGCAAAGTATTGCATACCCCCAAAGTAGCCTTGTAAAGAGAGATATTGTGTTTTTACTCAAGGTTGAAGGCGCCAGCATCTATGATGAATTTCATGAAAATCCATTTCCTTACTACAAAAAGTTCTGATTTCGAATAGAATGCCTACGTTAAAAAAAGATCTACAAACATCATCAAAATAATGGCTGTGATAGTTTAGGATTATTCTGATTGGTTGACCAAAAACTGTGTAGCATTGCTGGAGTGTATCAACAGTTGACTTAAATTACTTTTAGTCCTCATACAAATCCATCATAAGACCATGTGATATGGGAGGATTTGGAATACCACTTCATTTCTCGGAGAGCCACTAGACAGGAAATGTCAATCTTCCCGTGGGGAGCAATGATCTATCATAATCCTACCTAGACACGCAAAAGAATGATAACTGTGCCTTGCTGCGTACATGGTGTAAACATTACGGTTTAATATCGATATTTCACGGATTCCTTCTCAGATAGTCATATTTTTTCATACGTTTTTCTGTTTACGTTCTTCTTCAATTTATATGCTTCGGTACCATACCACCCTGATCTGATGAAAGTAAATTATGAAACCGATGCAATGATCTCTGCCATCCACATGTCTGGTTCTCATACCTAACCCTTAACCACAATGGTTTACCTGGCATAAACTCCCATGCTTTTTAAATGATAGGAACCACCAAACAGAATCTCTGTATTGGCAGCTGGCGTATTACTATAGCCAGCTTTGCCACGCTGCAGACTAACTCCCATTACATAAAGAATACAACCTGATGCAATTTCATTGTCACCACATGAATGGCTTTTGTCTACAGATAAGTTTCTGGAAATGGACTTAGTATTACGTTTTCTAGCAAAGCAGAATAAGGAAACTTCCACTCTATTTGCCACAGTAAAGGAAGGAAATGTAAAAAGATCAACTAGAATTATAATTTAGCATATTCCTCATGAAGAACTCAAATGTGTATTTTACGCCTGCAATAGATTCTTTCTTTCTACATTAGTTGGCATTAATTTATTTTTATAGCAAAGCATAATGTTGAAACTTCCAATGTGCTTGCACAAGTAAAAGAAGGAGGTGCTTAATTATCAATTCTTTAGTTTAGCATAGTCTTCATGAACGATTCAAATTGAGCTGAATAATGATAGCTTTCCTGCCTTCAATATGTTATTTCTTTCTACATGAGAGACAAGAGACACATTCAGTCAAGTTCAATCCTTTGAATTAAATTTTGTGTCCACTAAGTTACGTTCTAGGCTTGCACACTAACTATTTGGTACTTGGTAATGGTGGGGATGCTCAATGGTTATCCTATCTCTAACAAAATGTCATTTTATCAATCAAGAAAGCTTCCTCCCCCTCAATAACTCTTCATTTACTCCATTAAATAACCATAATTCACTCAATTGTCGGTTTGATGCACCTGCTGTGACTGGATTATGATCAAACAAATAATGTAACTAGAAGTATCATGGCTATATGCATTGTTTTCTATCATATCAATTTTCCCAACAAAGCACCTTTTCTCATTGAATACACTATTCCAAATATCCTAATTTAAAAGTCATGCAATAGAACGCGTTATGCTCAGAGGAAACAGCCAGCCAATTATTTGCCAAAGATCGGATAAGGCTGATCAAAGTTTCCATGCAACTTTGACACGGACTTCCGAATCTCAAAGTTATTTTTTAATTTATTTCAATTCGTAAAGTGTAATTTTGCGAACTTTCATTGTGTTTATATCTTAAGAGAAAATAGTGTACCTATGATTCTACTCCAATTTACTTTCTGAAAAAGGGTCCTGGATTTTTCTTGCCCGTTTGCTATGAAATGAATATTCTATAACTTACAATGAAATAAAATTAGAATTCCATGAAGTGATAATGAAATTTTGAGTCAGGAAAAGTAAATCAATGGCTTTGCACAAGTACCATGGACTCTATATCTCCCTGATCACAGAGATTGTAACTGCGATTACCCCAATCTTTCTTTTGGCCTTTCATCTGTATTTCAGGAAACAACTTTTACTGAAGATGAGAATCTATGAATTTTTTTGCTGATGCTGCTAACAACATCATAGTCAATGATCTTCAACATTTTATGAACCATTGCAAAGTACACACATAGTTCTTGAATTCTAAGTCTCACTGAATATGTTTCGTTAGAATCGAAATCAAATAGTATTTCTCTTGTTTTTACGTTTAAATAGATTAAACTAAGATGAGTATAACCCTAAAAAATGCAATACGTCAACGTGGATACAACCTGATCTAGTATAAAAAGTATGAGACCGAGGCAAATTGCTGTGTTACATAGTGCACTAGCCACTAGCAGACCTGATCTTGTAATATTTGCCAAAATACTTGTTCGGAATTCGATTGGTCTTGTATGGATGATGAGAAAGCCTATTCCCTCTTGATGTGACCGAAGTCATACAAATTTCGAAATCCAAGGAGCTGCGTCATTCTTAGTATTTGTGATTTCCATTTGTTTTTTAGGGAATCACTTCCGGTATTTTAAACTTTTATTCTGTAGAATTCACCGAAAAGGGAACAGAATTAGTTGATTTCAGCATTTCTCCGTAAATTAGACATAAATATGTACTAGGAACTTATTGTAAACTATGAGCGTAGAATGTAAATAGAAAAAGGACGGCGTCGCGTGAAACAGATGGATTACGTCCCCTCTCTTGATTTGATTGCATTGCAAACGAAGGATAGGAACACAATTCCTTCAAGACCCAAATGCCATCAGCAAGAATGCTTGACTTCAATGAAATCACGCTTCACGGCAGAGAAAATGAAATAAGTTATCTCCAACAAATATTCGATAAGGTAAAACAAAACGAAGGAAAGCAAACAATATTTGTTCGTGGAGAATCAGGATGTGGAAAAACCTCTCTTATCAAACACTTTGGTAATCAACTTGACGGAACATTCTTTATTCAGGGGAAATTCGATGCTGTTTCAAATCAACCAATATCAGCAATAAATGAGGCTCTATCTGATCTCTGGAATCAAGCTGCAGCATCAGATCGTCGAAAATTAATGAAAGATTCACTACGTCAATCGTTGGGGGACAATTTTCACATTCTTCAAAAATCGTTATCTACTTGTCTGACTTCTCTAGGCAATGAAATTCCTTCTGAAGATATTCTGCATGAAAAGTATGAAGTAACTGCTATCGATAGGCTTTATCGATCATTTCGTGATCTAATAGAAGTTTGTCTTGAAGATGGACAAGCAGTAGTAATGTTCATTGACGACTTACATTGGGCTGATGATCAGAGTTGGGAACTTATTTTGCAATTTATTCGAGATATGAAGCTCACAAGATTAATTCTCATTGGAGCATATCGAAAAGATGAATTAAGCTGTAAGAGAGCAGCAAAGATTCAATCGTTATCGCAAGAAAATATAGGCAGTGTTTTGGATCTTAAAGATTGGGATGTTGAAAGAGTTAACTCTTTGCTTGCATCTCTTCTCCAAATGAGATTTTCACAAACCAAGTCACTATCATCCCTTATCTTTGCAAAGAGTGCTGGTAATCCATATTTTACGATTGAAGTTTTGAAGGCTGTCAAGAAGCAAAATCTTTTACGCTATTCAATTATAAAGTCCTGTTGGGAGTGGGATCCATTGCTAATTCAATCCAATATTCATATTGGTGATAATCTTGTAGACATATGTCTATCCAAATTTTTCGAACTTCCAAGTCATTCGCAAAATACGTTGATTCTGAGTTCTTGTTTTGGTCCAAAGTTTGACGCGAATGTCGTCGAAGCCATATCAAAGCAATTTTTTCTTGATGGTCCGTACGCTTATTGTGACAAATTTCAAACTTTTTCCGCGCTTGATGATGCAGTGGAGGAAGGAATAATCGAAGGAAATCGAGGATCATCAATATATAGATTTGCTCACGATAAGATATACGAAGCCGTTTACTCCCAAGTATCGAAATTTGGTATGCCCGATAAAGTACATTCAAGAATTGGAAGCGCATTGCTGATTCTTGGGAATGAGCAGCCAGAAGAGAAGAGCATTTTGTTTCTCTCAGCGAAGCAATCTCATAACTTTTTGCATCTAATCGAAACGTCGTCTGACACAATAAGGTGGGCGGAAATAAATTTACATGCCGCCAAGGCAGCGATAGATTTATCTGCATATCACCCCGCAGCAGAATATTTACATCATGGACTGCTATTTAATCAAGGTCTAAATTGGGCGCAACACGATTTGCAACTGGAGCTATTGGTTTTACAGGCAAGGGTACATTTATGTCTGGGGGACTTTCCAAAATGCTATTCTGCAGTTGATGAAGTTATCGAAAACGCAAGAAATATCGAAGAAAAGATTCCTGTATTTCAAGTCTGTATTGATGCACTTATTGCAGAGGGAAAGGTGAACGAATGCCTTAGGTTGGGGCTTTCGTATGTCAAAATGTTGGGAGTAAAACTGCCCAAAAGTTTTAATAAATTTACTGTAATTCTAGCGTTTGTCAAGGCAAGGCAATTGATCACGTCGAAAACTCCTGATGAGTTAATAGACTATCCCATGACAACAAATCCTTCAATAGGTTGCGCCATTCGAATTTTAAGTTCCATGGTCATATCGGCATTTCAAGCTCGAATGATTGATATGATGGCCACACTTTCGTTGATAAACACGACTTTAATCATGCTCCATGGCTTTACCGATGATGCGGGTTCGATATTAGCAATTTATGGAGGCATATTGGCTCACAGAGGAGATTTCGAGAACGGTCACGCTATTGGCAAATTATCATTAAAAATTGCTGAAAGGACGAAAAGTGGAATCCCAAGGACATTCATCAATTACTTTGCTGGGTTGGATCACTTGAGAAATCCACTTCATCAAAGTTTGGAGCCATTGCTAAGGGGATATCGAATAGGTTTTGAGGTGGGAGACACTGTTTCTGGCTTCTATTGCTGCTTTTTATACATAACTATCGCTTACTTTGTCGGTTCACCTCTGTGTAACTTGAGGAAGGATATGGACTCATTCAGAAAGGAGATTGAGACATATAATGTAACTATCGCAAAGGATAATTTCAGAATGTACTATCAGAGTGTCATCAACTTGACTTCCAACGTAAGTAGTCCGACATCGTTAAATGGGGAAGCAATGACGGAAGAGTCATTATCAGGTTGCGAAGTACAAATAAGTAAAGAGGGAATTTGGTTTGGAAAGCTAATGCTGGCCATATACTTCAATGACTATCCATGTATGAAAGAAACCTTGGACAGCTTAGTTTGTGAGAAAACTCCTGGGGATGTTGATGGAAGCATATACTACCTTAATATGTTGCTGTGGGTTGAGGGATTGGGATTCATAATTTTAGCAAGGAAAACGAAGCAACGAAGATACCGCAACCTTGCGATTAATCGAATTCGTAAGATTGGAACATGGGTCAAGAAAGGTAACGTTAATTGCTATCACTCCTTACTGCACCTTCGAGCAGAGATGGCTGTACTTAACAAACAGCCTGTTGAACATGTGAAAGCATTGTTCGATTCTGCAATATCTACATCACGGAGATCAGGCTTTGTGAACTCTGTTGGGGTCATGAATGAAAGAGTATCATTATATTTTTTGGAAATGAATGATTTGGAATGGGCTTCCTTTTACATGCTTGATGCGTTTGAAATGTATAAGAGATGGGGAGCAATCCGAAAATGTGTATCACTAATTCAGGACCATTCAGAATTACTTCCTCCATCGGTGAGGTGTATGGACTTTGATGCATTGCAGCGCGAAACAAATATCGGAACATTCTTGCAAGGGAGGGAACGACTAGGTGAAAGTTGTTCCGATTTACACCGAAGTAAGTCAATGGATTTATGTACAAACTGGGGTAACCCGAGCTTTACATTACGTGGCATAACCTCCTCACTAAATAATGACTGAGTCAATTGATTTTCTATCTTGCAGGCCTGTTAGATAAAATGACTTTTGAAACAGAATTCATATCAAAATTAATGTTCTATTGATCGTATTACTTTAAATTAAATCAAATATTCCAAGATTATGTGTTTAATCATCTAAAATGTAATTTGTGAATACAATTTATGCAAATAAAAGGAATTGATAAGTACCTGTCAATTATGCCTGAAGGGCGTCAATATCCCTTACAGAATTCACTCCAATCTTTATTTCTCCAATATGCCTTTCTTTTGTTTCCCCCAATCCAATTTGACTCATTTTCATCCAAGGTAGACTTTATGTTTGCTGATTTCATACCTATTAGAAGAAAAATCAACAAATTTGAAATTTGGTCATTGCTGAATTTCAATTTAAGGGAAATCAAGTGATGTGTGCAGTAAGAAAAAATGGTGACAAAATTGTCGAAAGGAGTTTGTTTGAAACAAAAGAATTAGTCTAGAAGTAAGCTTGATTAATTTCCAACTTTTCTGTGAACTTGTGACTCAGGTAGAAAAAACGAAAGACTCGTGGACAAAAAGAAATGCTACATAAGATTTATGTTTCTTGACATGATACTAACTACATAAATCAGTAATCTTAACTTTAGACAAAATAGCCTATTGGAGAGGAAAGTTAAGGTATGTGCTGTGCAAGCAAGTTGTCATGGATTATGGATCAAATAAAGATGTATGGGAGCACATTCTAGTCCACAATGAGGAAATGAAAACTAAATTGATTTATAGAAATAAGCCTGCCACCGAATGAAACTTGTCCATTGACCTCATCATGATCTTTTTGCTGTCTATCGGCTTCATTAAGGACCCACTTTGCAACGATTTCCTGGGTAGAATAATCAAATCCTCCCACCAATTTCCAATGTAACTTGCAGCAATGATTATGCTCTAAGAAAAATTGAAATATTTGAGATATTGGATTTTTGCAGAATTGTATGAGTCTTACTACTCATGGAGAAACTCTGAGAACCAAAGAATCTCACTGACATCTATATTAGAAGCAGTAAAAAAATCAACAGTTTTGATCTTCAAGTTGTGTCTTCTATTGATCAAGCCCTAAGTCAAACCAATTTTTTAACCATTAACATCAATCTATTTGCACACAGTAAAGCATTTTGACGTGCCAATGCTCTGATTCTTCAAAAAAGACTTACATCAATGCAGTGTTTGTGTTGCTGGAAGTGCCAAATTTTGTTGCTCTCTATTTTGCTGCTTCAATTCCTTCAAATTGAGCAAATCTCTGCTGCCATTAGCTGATGACCCGCATTGATTTCAGCCATTAACATGTTGTTTTGATTGATTTGGCCTTTATATTCAGTAAGGACTTTTCCTTCTTGATTGGTATTTGTTTCGTATTTACAATTAATTTTCAAATTATGCACTGCTTCTATTCAAATTACTTGTCTTTTCCTGTTTGAGCATTCAAATTCATGATTTCCCGCATATGTTATTTTTCTTAGAAATTATAACTGTGTTTGTTATCATCAATATTTTCACATTCAGAACATTAATTGTATACTTCTCCTCCAATTTGTTTTGGTATCTGTTTCCCTGAAAACGATTGATGAAGCATTCAAGGATCCGTGTTAAATAGTGTTCGTAGAGTAAATGTGGAAAAGGGATAAAAGAAACAACCTTGACGACCAAGGCACACTCGTGATTGGAAAATTGGGTGATGAAACAAGAAAACACTAATATCTTTTCAAATGTAACAAAAGACACATGGAAAAAAGAAGAAAAGGACGCTCGTTGATTGAACGCAAAGAGAACCAAAAAGTTCTGACGTGGACGGCATTATTTAGGAACCCGAATTGCCTCTCTAATCGTAAAATATATGTCTCAAGCTATTTAGACCGAAGCATATGTCCTAAATGCCGTTAAAGACTTACTTAAAGCGTTACGCATTTGTGTGAGGAAGGAAGGAGAAAAATGTCCGAGAGAGCAGCATCATCCGACCATGATTCATTGCATGCTGTGGATAGCGGTAGGCTGAGAAACGTTGAATCATTGGAGGAAGGTGGTTCTCAATTACTTGAACAAACTAAGGACGATGATGGATCAGCGATTCTGACAAAAAGAGATTCCAACGCAGTGACTGCATTACGTTTTTCCTTCTTTCTTCTATTGTCAAGTATTGCTATTGGCGCCTCTATTCTAACATATTACGTGTTTTCACTGCAACAAAAACATCGATTTGAGACTCAATTTCTTGATTTTGGAACCAACATCGTTAGTTCCTTTTATCAGGCAACCTCCAACAAAATTTGGGCTGCAAATATCATGTCTTCGGTGCTGACATCTTACTTTCAAGGACAGGATACCTTATATCCTAATATGTCCTTTCCTGATTTTTCCATTATCGCAGTAGCTGCTCGTACACTGTCTTGCCTCTGAAATAACATTTTCTCCATTAATCTACAATAAAAAGGATTTAGAAGTATGGCAAAATTTCGCATCCATGGAAAAATCAACAAGCATTCTGAATCAAGGACAAACGATTCCTAACACATTTTATTACAATCGTACTCTTCAAGATGGGATTTATGGATACAATGAACATGGAGAACCTATAAACTATCAAGGCAATCCTCCTTATGCTCCCATTTGGAAGATATCTCCGAGACAAAATAACTCGGCAAGTATCTTGTACAATCAAATGGATCAAAAGGCTCGAAAATCGGCACTTTATAATCTGATGAATGAAGGTGGTTCTATCTTCTCACGCATCATCTACGAAGAAGCAGATCAAAGCCCTCCGCATGTACGCGGTGACGATACTCCAAGAGGAATAGTTTATGA
>CAAAJI010000337.1:8221-29188 GCA_900642245.1 Fragilaria radians
TTTTTTCGTTGGGAAGATCATTTTTGTCGGGAATCGAGTAGGCAAAGGAGGGACTGGGGGGAATGTAGGACGTAACGTAGTCGGAATAAATGTTGGATAATCGGTTGACACATAGGCAGATGGTGAGGAAGTTGGATTGAAGGTATCAGGATTCCAAGTCAATGCGGCTTCTGAATTCGTACTGGATGAATTTTGAGTGAATCGAAGTGTCACAATGGCAATGATCATGCATAAACCAACAAACAAAATAACCAATATCAAGACCAATGTTCGTCGACATGCAGCCTTGTCTTGTTCTCGCAATTCCTCTAAAAGCTGAGGACTTAAGTCGACTTCCGCACTCATTTCCACATCCGGAGGTGATGGATACGGTGAAGACATTTCGTGTTCTTCGTCGATGTTTTCGGGATGTGTTTCCATGGGCATTTTAGTATTGTGAATTTATAATTTTGTATGTACTGAGGAATGGATCGTTCGAAATTGTAGTTGAGTTCCAAATTTTCTTTTCAGTGTTGTTTATAAGATGTAATCATGATGAATCCTATTAGAAAAGAACAAATTTTCACCAAGATACTTCTTGAAACTTGTTTACCTTTTAACCGTTGATGACAACTTGTTCCCAATGCTTCCAAGACTACCAGCAGACTTCGAGAGACCATCCATATACTTTGAATCCCGCAAAACGACGGAAAATTTTCTAACCCAACGATTCCACATTAATAACCACTACTACTACACTATTGAAATGTATACTGGGAGTTGATGATGTGACATCAACATGCACTTCCTTTAGCATTGGATGCAAGTGATTTCAGCTAACTGTCTTCAAAATAATAAATAATGTTAGGATGAGAAGGATTTACGATTACTAAAATGTTGCTTTAAATCATTTGCAAAGCACTCAACTCTCAACTCTCAATTTTTATTGGTAGATTATCTTTGGTAGCTATAGAATGCCATTGCTTTCAAAAACATCTTGAAAAGCCGCATGCTCACCTCAGGATGTTATCCTTGAAAATAATAAGAAAAATTTCAATACCTACTTCCTTGTTAGGCTGTTGATAATGCTACGTTACAAAGGATTGATTGCGATGAAATTGCGATTCTCGGTGATTCGAACATTCATCAATGGCAGTTTGAAAAACATAATCCTAGCGGGAGACAGTGCATGAGCAAGGGGTATTACTTAGATGAATTGGATCAAAAACACAAGAAACGTTGAATAAATTGGAGTTGAAAATTAGTTATTTACTTTCAATCTAAATGCAAATGCCGTAATTGTAGAAGTCTTGATCATTAGGTGGCGCAGTGTGTTGGCACACAAACCATCTGGTAAAATGCCAGGCACTTGAGAATAAAGAATTTAACGGATTCTGATATGATACAATTCAAACTCTAATCAATTTGACACAACAAAAATGCTCTGTTGCCTGAAAGCCCCCAATATTCAGAATTCAATTAGGATGGAAGAAAATGGCACCTCATGCCACAATTATTTAAATCACGAGACTTCTATAAATGTCATAAAATGTCACTTAGCACTTAATTCTAAGCGTACTATTTTAGATAGTATGCTTCTTGCACCTCAATGTGTGGCTATGCACGCACTTAACTTTAAATTTTTTCATGCTCTTCTCACTAGATGATGTATACATACTAAAGAACGAGCATCGGGGATTCGTACCAATGCCCTTCTTATCATTGATATTCATTCATTTACGACTTCTTGGCCAATCTCAAGAAAGACGTTTTGCACATGCTATCATATCGTCTTTGTAACATTTTTATGCAAAAGGTTTCTCACGTTTTAAATAAAGCAGCCTATAGACATCATCAGCAAAGATGTGTGGTTTTCTCATTAATAATCAAATTGATCATTTTCTTTTTGGCATTCCTTGATATCAAAAACGTTTTAAATTTGTCGACCTCTAACTTATTAATTTAGTATCAGTGCCAACGGTGGCTTCCCAATCTCTGTATACAGCAGCACATCTATAAAAGGCATTGAATCTTATATATACTACCTACCCTACATCCTCGAGAATTAAATCGAGCACCTCGCCAGTTTTATTTCCTTCAAATGTTTGTCATCAATTTGATGCATATTTTAAGCGGGCAACTCCAGGGTTCGAAATCTCTGTTGAATCTGCTCTAAGATTGCTTTTAAGTTAGACCTCTTGTGAAACAATTACAACTTCTTTCCTTGACCATGTAGTCTCTTTCGCTTATGTGTTAGATTCAACACTTAATATTTAGACTTTGTGATCTTAGATTCACGACTTAGATTCATCAATTGTGAATCTTGATAGATTCCTATTTGTTACTTAGGAATCTGTAATTGTTATTTCTACTGTATTGATATGACGGTTCTGAAAAGATATTAAATGATCTTCTTCATTTATAAACAATATTAAGCATCACTAAATTCATATAAGACTATGTCTTAATTGAATTTGTGGAAGGTATAGAAAGAATGATTATCTATGTGACCTATTCTAGGTTTAGATGAGTAAATACAAGAATATTAATTCTACTATTACTATGTACTAACGATAACTTTGGACGTCACCAGTATTGGTACACACACACATCTCTTAGCCTTATTAATTTATTGTATTATTATTAGACTGTAGTGCTTACAACCTACAGTGCTAGGTATTATCTTAATGAACTTAACTCAAGATATGTCACAAACATTGAAGCCAAGTCCTTAGACCTATGCAATATGGCGATCCATCTTGATAGGGAAACCAATTTAATTTTCGAGACTATCTTCAATCTTCATGTAAAAAAAGCTGCTTCAGACCTCCAGTAACTAATCTTATGTCTCTCTTAGTCATCACCTTACCTTGCATTCACTTTAAATAGTGCAACACTCCAGATGAGATCTTCAGCAAACAACTCCTACAATCTTCTGCCTTTATACCATATACCATCTCCAGAGGAAAAATTCTTTCAAGTCGCAATGCAAAAATGCTGACACTTCAAGGTGGCTCTTATTGTCAAAAGTGAAAGGCTGTCCATTGCAAGCAAGTACTTTTATGAGGGAGAGGAACTCAGCTCGATAAATGGAGGTGAAATGGTTTGTCTGTATTAGCTAGGTTGTAATTGTGCCTCATGATTACAGTAAGATCTACTGTAAGGGCAAAGTCTCTTTGTGTTCATTAATCAAGGCAAATGGTTACCGTATGTCGTCTCATGACAAACGTAACCTTGCTAAAGTCTTAGCTCTGTAAACTATGTATACCAAATAACTGTGTTTCATGAAATATGGCTTGCTTATGACTTTTGTTCACTGAAGCTGGTATTGTAAATGATGTTCCAGTATAGAGTATGGCTGAAAGGTTGAGTTTTTGAAGATGTGATTGAGCGCATGAATTAGCTGTATCTACTTTACAAAAAGGTTGCTAAAGTAGTGCAAATACTCTAAAGGTCATTGGGGAGCCAACTTTGGTTTTGAAATAGCAGCATGCTTCCCAAACATATTCTTGTATTACTTTATCACCATGCATCAAATTCCCAACCTCATTATCTTATGCAATATATCTCTTTGTTGATAAGTGTTGTTTCAGTAATGAAAGAAGCTTTTGGAAATTTGCTTCCAAACATCTTGTATCTCCGGTATACAGTACTGTACATAAACCGCTCTCCTTTCCGTCGTTACATCAGTCATACATTGGTAATACAACCAAATGTATGTTGAAAATCTGTCATTGTATTAGTACATGCATTCCAAAATCCAAATTTGAGAATGAAGCCTTGGTCACGCCACATATTGCTATAGAAAATGCCCAAGCATTTGGTAGAATCTCGCGCATGATTTGGTAGTTTAATGCACAAATGTACCAAATAACTTGAATAACACTACCTTCATAATGTTTCCCAATACACCCACACCAGATTTTTCTTTCGTTCTAAAGAGAAAAACAATACATTGTCGTCCCATCTCCGACGTATTAAACCAGCATTCCCAATATTGCATTGCATTTGACCAACACGCTTGATAAATTCAATAACCTTAACTTCAGCGAGATGGCTCAAAATATTTGTCACAAGCTCACAGGTGGAATCGCGGAGGTAAATTAGTCCTTGGAGATTGTGAATTCATGTTGATGTTGCTTTAATACTGGTGGAAAGTTGAAGACTAAACTAGATATAAGTCGCTTACCGTTGAGCATACCGAAATTTAAAAAAAACGTATGTGTTGTACTAATTCTTTTGTATGCATTAAGTCATAGCATTTTTCTGTACTTCATTTTGAAGGAGAAATGTCATCACAATTAAGCCCTATGTTCGCATAGAATGGAAAGCTTGACATTATATTTATATGTAGAATTCTTCCTTGACATAAAGTTGAATCACTAATCGAGATTTTTCTTCGCGCTTCGAAAACCATCAAGTTATTATAATACCTCAAAAATAGACTATGAACGAGCAAATAAGCAAAACATGTTACAATGCAGCATTGAGCTTCCATAAGACCACTCGATTGAGTCAGAAATCCATGCCAATTCTACACGTCGCTGATTTTGAAACTCTCACAGTTCTAGGGCGTGGAGGTTTTAGTGACGTTCTCCTTGTACAAAATAAAACGAATAACTCAGGAGAGCCAAGACAAGAACTTGCCCTCAAGAGACTAAGCCAGAATGCTATGCAAAATCCACAGACTTTCATCATAGGAGCTACTGACTTGATCTCGGAAGCAAAGCTTTTGGCTAATTTGAACCACAAACACATTGTTCGATTGCATGGCGTCACTTGTCGCGATGATGCACTCATATCATGTTACACCAATGACAATCGCTACTGTCTCTTCCTAGATCGCCTGCATGGAACTGTTGAGGAAAAGTTGAACGACTTGCGTTGCAGGAAGAATCCTCTAATGACAACGCAAGATTTGCTACGAAATCTCATCCACATTGCACTTCCCATTTCAAATGCATTGGCATATCTTCACTCTCTCAAGATAATATTTCGAGATCTCAAACCAAGTAACATGGGCTTCGACTCGAAAGGCATACTCAAACTATTTGACTTTGGTCTTGCTCGGGAATTACCATCGGACACTTGTCAACATCAAATGACAGGACGGACAGGCTCCAGGCGTTACATGGCACCAGAGGTAGCCCTATCACAGAAGTATGACTTATCTGCAGATACATACTCGTTTGGGGTATTCTTGTTTGAATGTTTGACACTGTTAGTTCCGTTTGATGGCATGACCGTTGCGGATCATCAACAATGTGTCGTTCGTCGTCGGTATCGTCCATCGTTTCCTGTTTCTAATCCTGCACCGAGATCGGTTCAAAAGTTGGTGAAGAGTTGTTGGAGTCACTCTCCTCGATGTAGGCCTGACATGGAAAGAGTACAAGAAGTACTTACACAAGTCATTGGCAGGTACGATACTGATAGGGTACCGGAGCAAGGAAGGAAATGGTGTCGAGGTAGAGATTGTTCTGAAAATCTGCATGATGCATCCAATGTACCGTTTTCATTCTTGAGCTCTCTTATTCGATGAAGATTCTTTCTGTGGATGAATTCAATATCCTTGCAAATTTGTGAGGTAATGCAATTCAAATTGACATGTACGTGATGACAAAATGATCTCATAACTAGTGATGTAGAAAATGCATTGTCACTCTCCTGTTGTTATGGATTAAAAAAATAAGGTTTGCATCTACATTCCTTTGCAGAATAATGCTTTAAATCCCACTTTTGAGATTGGGTCGTCTTCATCAGAAATGCAATCTTTAGGTTCTAAATACTAAATTGTTTGTGCGCTGCATTTGCTCTCAGAGTACATTAGGGGTTGGAAGATAATTGAGTAATCCCTCCTATAGAAAGCTCATGGTTCTGCGTCTATGAATTTCAAGCTGGTAACTCTCCAAGGAATCTTATCTTGTCGGATATCGAATCAGCAGTGATACCCGAAACTGGGATTAAATACTCAAGTGTCCCAACAAAGACCGTTTAAATCCAGATCAATTTTTGCTTGTTGGGACTCACAAAATACTTTGACTGTGAGTCATTTAAGTACATTGTTTGAAACACTTTTCATGACAAGCACTTTTTGGGTTAAAGTGCCCTCTAAACATTCCATTCCATTTGGTAATAAGTTTTACAATAATGATAGATAATGAATTTTATGAACAGATGACTGAAAATCCCACAAACTTTCCTTGGATCAAAAGCATACTTTGGCTAAATTTTGTAGCAAAACCGTATGAGTAAAAACGAAACCATTAGCACGTGCTAAAAGCAATAGTTTAGCAAGAAAGAGCAAAATGAATACAAGTAGCAATTGCGATTGGTTCTATACGGGTGAAGTGTCAAGGAGACTAGAGTCATCTACGTAACTAGAAGCACTATCTCGCATCTACTCATGAAGATCTTATAAAATTAAAACAGAAACTATAAATGCCATTTTGATGCATAAATTCAGTAAGCATAGCTTTAACATTCATCTTAGCAGCATAATTTTAGGGCAAAGAGCCAGTCAAATTGCTTCATCCTGGGAAAAAATAACAGTTGCAGCTCAAAAGAATCAGACATTTTATAAAGAAATACTCATATAATGCATATACCAGATTTCAATGAAGCTTGAAAACAATGGTAGCGATAGCAATAGTGAAAGAATAAGGCATTATGACACAATGTAGAGAAGTATCATTAACATGCTGCTCTGTAGAACCTTATCTTGTTGGTTGTATGACAAAGCAATCAGCAGGTTTGAAATTTTGAAATTTTTCAAGGCCATCATCCGCATTAAGAAAAAATCAAATCCATAGGTCTGCTGTATGGAAGGAGTGTGTTGCTACATATCATTTTCCTTGAAGGTACTCAAATAGATTACTCATTATTTGAAAATGATTCTAATTCAAATCTTTTATGAATGCAAAGGATTCTTTCTGACTTGTCACAAGAGGCATAAATAGAATGATAGCGGTACAAAGAATCACGTCAACGGCGAATTCTTTAACCGATTTTCAGAAAAATAATTCTTCAATTGGTGTCGATCAAAAACAATTGATCATTATGCGCCTGAAAGGGGCAAGGGCCCTCCACAAGAGAACTAACAAAATAATTGAATGGGAGCATATGTAGTGTCGATGTTGAAGTTATTCCCCCTTTTCATACAGATGATCGGAACCCGACGACAAAAATTTGTTTCTTGCAACTGACAGGAATGAAAAAACAATTCCCGCTTCTCCATATTTCATTTCAATTAAATCGATACCACATGAAATGTTTAGATGTGAAATTTTTTCTGTCGCTAGTACAGCCTACGATCTTTTCAATTTATTGTTCATCTTTTAAATATACAAATAATCATGATTAAGCCCCAACATCAAATTGAACCAGTAAGTGCACTGTGGTAAAATATCTTATTTTACTCGCTGTAGTCAAAAACAAATCAAATTTCAATAATAAGCGACAACGAAAATCATCAAGTTATAATACCTCAAAAATAGACTATGAACGAGCAAATAAGCAAAACATGTTACAATGTAGCATTGAGCTTCCATGAGACCACTCGATTGAGTCAGAAATCCATGCCAATTCTACACGTTGCTGATTTTGAAACTCTCACAGTTCTAGGGCGTGGAGGTTTCAGTGACGTTCTCCTTGTACAAGATAAAAAACAAAACGCAGGAGAGCCAAGACAAGAACTTGCCCTCAAGAGACTAAGCCAGAATGCTATGCAAAATCCACAGACTTTCATCATAGGAGCTACTGACTTGATCTCGGAAGCGAAGCTTTTGGCTAATTTGAACCACAAACACATTGTTCGATTGCATGGCGTCACTTGTCGCGATGATGCACTCATATCATGTTACACCAATGACAATCGCTACTGTCTCTTCCTAGATCGCCTGCATGGAACTGTTGAGGAAAAGTTGAACGACTTGCGTTGCAGGAAGAATCCTCAAATGACAACGCAAGATTTGCTACGAAATCTCATCCACATTGCACTTCCCATTTCCAATGCATTGGCGTATCTTCACTCTCACAAGATAATATTTCGAGATCTCAAACCAAGTAACATGGGCTTCGACTCGAAAGGCATACTTAAACTATTTGATTTTGGTCTTGCTCGGGAATTACCATCGGACACTTGTCAACATCAAATGACAGGACGGACAGGCTCCAGGCGTTACATGGCACCAGAGGTCGCCCTATCACAGAATTATGACTTATCTGCGGATACATACTCGTTTGGGGTATTTTTGTTTGAATGCTTGACACTGTTAGTTCCGTTTGATGGCATGACCGTTGCGGATCATCAACAATGTGTGGTTCGTCGTCGGTATCGTCCATCGTTTCCAGTTTCTAGTCCTGCACCGAGGTCGGTTCAAAAGTTGGTAAAAGGTTGTTGGAGTCATTCTCCTCGACGTAGGCCTGACATGGAAAGAGTACAAGAGGTACTCACAAAAGTCATTGGCAGCTACGATACCGATAGGGTACCGGAGCAAGGAACGAAATGGTGTCGAGGTAGAGTTTGTTCTGAAAATCTGCATGATGCATCCAATGTACCATTTTCATTCTTAAGCTCTCTTATTCGATGAAGATTCTTTCTGTGGATGAATTAAATATCCTTGCAAATTTGTGAGGTAATGCATTTCATATTGATATGTACGTGATGACCAAGTGATCTAGTACCTTGTGTTACATGAGTAAAGATATGTCAACAAAAGGAGATTTTTCGTGTTTGCATTCCTAAACAAATGCAATTGTCAAGTAGAATGCTGTGATCCCCACAAATACATTATTTTTGGGTAACATAAAATCTACATATATTTTCATTTAGTTTTTCTTCATCACACAGGTTTTAAATTGGGTCCTATTTTCATTAGAAATAAATAGTGTTCCTTAGAAACTAGAGGCAGGATTTCTTCTCATTGTTTGATATTACACAAAGTGCCAAGGTTTCTAACGAGCACTCAAGAATCGACATGAACGATCTTGAATTGACAATCAAAAGTCAATAAATTTATTGTTTTTATAGTTATCTCCATTCCGTGTTCATCTGACGAATAGGATTTATATACGAATATCATCATCCAGCAAAGGTTCGTCGACTCCATCCAACATTGGCACGTGGAACATCAAAGAAATTGATATAAATTCGATTTTCGGCAACTCCATAGGGTTCTAAGAGATCTGTGATTGCATTGGTTATGGCACCATTGCTGGATTGTGCGATCGATCCAATGGAATACAAACATCCCAATGCCGTGGGAGCATCAGAACCACCAAAGATGACATCAGACTTATCATGAATTGCCACGGCTGTTATTTTTCCATATGTGGATCCATCCAACGAACATGTGAGGAGAAAGGGCAGAATGAGAATAAGAAAAAGAGAAATTCAGATTAGACTTGACTTATTAGTCACATCTTTCCGTGACTTTCCTTGTTTCAGACACGTACCGACATAAGACTCTGGTTTTCCAGTAAACTTTGCAATCGCCTTGGAACATGCTATGGCAAAAGGAGGATAGCAACAGGGGATAAATACACGAATACACACACAATGAGTGGTCTTTGCTTGAAATGGAAGGGTAATACAGTGTAATATTGATATTACTGTATGACGGTATGGTGATAAGTTTCATACTTACCCTTCATAACCTCCAATTTGGAGGATCCCAAGTCAACATTGGTTGTAAGGATCAACGATGGATCACCCGGAAGGCTGCAAAATGGATGATTTGGCTGAATATTCGACATTAGGGAGGTATCTTTGACTGCCTTCGATAATAAAGGATGTAGTAGAAACGAGTTTGTCGAAACGAACAAGAACAATTGTTGGAATACTACGAGGAAATAAGATCGCATTCCGATCGTAATCTGTAGTTTTATTCGAAGATCTTCTCGTATCCGTATCCAATGTCAGGGAGGGTATCTTCATTAAGAATATTCGTGATACGAGTTAACTGTTCTCATGCCAAAACATCAAGGATTTTGGCGCGCAAATTCACATCGATTAGTACGCAAGAAATTATTTTTTGTTCAACATGACCTTGTCATCCATGTCATCTTCGTCTCCAGCCATCCATAGATCCAAGTGTTGCCATTTATTACCCTGCTCAATTGCATATGATGGACCAGCACCTATACATATGTATTTTGAAGGTCCTCTGCAGAACGATCAAGCTTCTCGTAATCTAGTGAATACGAATAGTACGAATCATGAAACAGAAAATGACGACAAAAGCATTAAAGACAATGCAAACACAACTATGAGTACTAACGACAACAAACACAATGAGTTCTATAAAGCACAATTTCGTGGACGTCAATTAATGGCAGCAGCGTCGGTATATGGGACTGTCAAGGGAAGGATTGGAAACTTGGAAGGAAGTAGTCGTAATCCCTGGGAAGAATTTGATCAGATTCTAGAATGGCATCACACGTCCTCTTCTCAAACATTACCACTGAAAACTTCAAGAGTTGCGACTGCATTTCGATGGTGTCGAGTCGCATCCTCTCTGCATGATCCTCTTCCAATAGTTGACGATGAATTGTAAGGAGGTACATACCGGTCTTGTTAATAAAATGAAACTATAAAGGTAACTTTCTCAATCATATTATTTTAGACCAAATAATTTACGATCCTCATCTGTGCGTACTCTTTGTTTAACGCAATATGTCAATGTTACATCATGCAGATATCACAACAATCACACCTAACTATTGGATCGTCATTACATTCGGTCACCAACTCCTCTAACATACCCCCATTACTGCTTCGCAATTTACAAACATCCGTAGAAACGTACGAAAATTCATTACCATCCAAATGCCAGAGGCGAAGAGATGTCCAATTTCCACCAGGGATAGTCCCCGTTAATTTATTGTCATACCACCACCACTGCTCTGTGTATCAAAACAAATAATACCACACAAAAATGAGACATGCTCTAACCCTTTCAAAATAATCAATTGATCACTTAACCGTCACGTACCCATATTTCTCAAATTGGCAAGTGTCGTGGGAATGGTTCCTGTCAACGCATTATTCGATACACTCAAAGATGCTAAGTTCGTAAGAGCTCCAAGCTCCGAAGGAATCGTTCCGGTCAGATGATTGTCATCTAACCACAATTCTAACAATTGAGATGTCGAAGATGAGGATGCCATTTCCTTTACGAAATCAGTAAGGTTTCCCTTCAACGTGGCATCTTGTATATAGAGACGTTGCAATTGGGAAAGACGGGCCAATTCAGATGGAAGAGAGGAATCAAACGAATTTCCACTCATTGACAAATATGTCAAAGACTCCAGTCCTCGAAATGAGTCCCCGTGAAGTGATCCTCGGTATAATGTGTACGAACAATCGTACTCCTCTGGTTATCGATGAATCCCGGTGTGAGATAATAAGAAAATAATGAAACACAACGATTGAATCACATAGTGTTCATAGCAACAACTTACTCAAATGCTTTAATTTGGATATTTCCGTGGGGATACCTTGATCGTAGTCAAAGAAGGTTGACCCGTAGTATAAATATTCGAGAGATGTCATAGACCCAAGCCATGAGTTGCCTTCTTCTCCTGAGTTCCAGATCCAATTGTGATACAAATCTAGAGTTTTTAGGTTTGATAATAGGGTTACTTCTCTTGGGAAGGATCCAGTCAATTTATTCTTTGGTAGCTCTAATTTCGTCACAACATGATGACAGCCCTTATCATTCATATCAACTCCAGATTGATATTTACCAAGTCGTCTTGAAGAATGTATTTTCCTTTCACAGGTTACACCGAACCATTCACATTCGGATGTTTCATGTGACAGCCAGTTAGTATGATTGTACCATGGATAAATGTGTCCTACTCCCCATTCCCAATCTGTATAGGAATGCCGAATAGCAAAGGTTGAGTAGTATACACAGGCCAACGCAAATCGTGTCTTCCAACGGCGATGAAGTTCTTCCTTCTCCATCATCATGGTGTCTTCGTTGGTCGAAACATCCAAATGTACATCTTCTTTTAACCACACGAGAGCGGTCGAATAATATGTATCTGGATCTTCCAATTCAGAACCATCCAACCACCAAACAGCCGATCGGATTACAGTTTCAACTTGATCTTCAATTGATGACCAAGACTTTGAATTATTAGGATTCTTATCATTTCCCTTTCCTGACTCATCTCCTCCCATGGAATTCGATTGTTGTGCAGAATTCACTGATTGGGTAGAATGACTTCGCGCAGAAAGAATTGTTGCAACACACGCCACAACAATCAATATCGCAAGGCATGCAATTATCTTACAACGATGTTTGTGACAATCGGCCTTTGAAGCAATGCCATCCGATTCTTCATCATATGATGTAGAACCGACAGAAAATGTTGGATTTATCGATGGAGGATTCTCACTTTTCATTCTTTTGCCATTAAATAAGCATTGAATTGAGATAGTGCCGTTGAGAGATGGGAATGAATTTGGAGAAGCTTTGTTAGGTGGCAAAGAAAGCAAATCTTCGTCAAATGTAACCAACCGTTCGAATCGGAAGTTTCAAATTTTGGCCAGGAACATGGATAGATTTTGAATATTTTGTTGGCTGCATACACTCGTATATGAAATAATCTTCATAGATCCGACGAATTTCCCACGATTCGCCATCGTTGGAAAGATATGGTTTGTAAGTGTTGCCTTTTTTGCCAAATAATAGCACATGGTAATCAAGATGAGTGCATTTTTTCACTAGGGATATGGAAAACTTGAATCGCAAGCTGGAAGGAAAAGCAAATTACAGAGACGAATGCAGCTGAAATATACTTCCCTAAAAACATAACATTTTTTCAAATTTTTGTTATGATATCATATGGTAGTGATCCATCCTAAGGATTTAAAGTTGAGATGACATAAGTCTCCGGTCAGGATTGAGCCATTAAATATATCATTCTGAACATCAAACTCGTCCTAATTTATTGAAGACGGAGTCAGAGGAGAAAGCAATTCACACCTAATGCACATCCTTGGGAAACCATGGTATGGGTAATTCTCCTACTGAAATCTTGATTAACTCAAGTCAATGAAAAATGGCATCCAGATATAACGGCCACCGTTGAGAAACATCTTCTCGGAATTCTATTGACCGTTGATATTATGGGATCAGCCCAACATCGGGATGTTATATTTGGCAGCTTGACACTACAGAAGGTCTCCCTGAAAATGGTTGTCCATGAAGATCCCTCTTGGTGCTCTATGTTGGAAGAATCCTTGGATGTTACGGTTGGCACTATGGATCATTTTTGATAGGTCAGACCATCCCTGGAGAGAGAAAACATTTGATAGTGCTCACAAGTTGGTCTTTATCGTTCTTGGGGCATACTATCACCATTTTCTATATGTGATAGTAGACGCGGTGTAGAAAGGGAATATTACTTACAGAGCGTAACCAAAACTAAATGCGACTCTACTTTACAAGTAGAATTCGAATTTTCAGGTTGAAGTGCACTTTTCACAAACTCCACTGGTCTTGGTATGTCTAACAAATTGCTCTTGAACAATCCCGAAAGAAAGGAATGGTTGAATGGGGTGGCTTCCAAATTTAAATATTTTAACAACCTTCTGACAGAAAACAAATTAGGTGTTAAAGCCATTGCTCAGGGCATGTCTGCATTAAACCGTATTGCTATTTTTGCAACCCAAAGATCCAAGTAAGCATTGCCCTTGAAATAATCAGTAACAGACACAGCTACACAATCTGTTTTGGAAGCAAAAGTGAAAAAATTAGCGCCGGAGAAGTGCGAGATGTCATTCTCCCATGATAGACTATATTCTGAATCAGATGGTATGCCTGGTATATGAGGACTTATCACTTCTTGTAATCAGATTGAGAAGTTCGTTTGGTGTTTCTGCATGATTTGGTTTCCCGCCACTTAATACAAAGTACCATTGGCAGAGCATCAATGCACAAACAATTTTCAAATATTTATACCAATACAAACCAAGACTATTTAAAGAAGTAGAAGATTCGTGAGAAACTTAATTACAATTGCTAAGATTCATCAAAAGTTTTACTTTATCTTGATGCCGTAAATCACTCTCAAACTTTTGTCATTGCCATACGATGAAGGAAGAAACAGAGATACAAGAGACGATTGCTTCCCCACAAAACTCAATAGAAAACAATTTCCATGAAACCAACAAAACTAGTTGGGGAAAAACTTGGTTATTGAAAATTTGTTTCGTGTTTGGCCTTATTGTTTTACTTTCCATATGTGTCACCTTATTTCTTACAGTCGGACGTCATGATACACAAGCTTCGACAAATGAACACAGTTCTAAAAGAGGAACATCGAGTCCAAAGATTGTGACAAAATACCGATCGTCATCGCCATCATCATCTCCAACAAAAATCCATACGATTGAAGATCAAATAGAGGATGTGATTCGATCAGCAGCATGGTGGTGGAGTGGTTCGGAATGGAAGGATCCAAATTCTTACAATTCTAAGGCAATCAGGTGGTTGAAAGCTGATGTTGGTAAAGGTTTCACTGTGGAACAGTACAAAAAAGATGATATGGATTCACTTCATAGCCTTTGGAAGACCCGATATGCGTTGGCCTGTGTGTACTACTCAACATATGCGGTCCAACACGTCTATACACATTTAGATATTGGTTTCGGAATCATTCATGCATGGAACAACGACACAAACTGGTTGTCACATGAAACATCCGAATGTGAATGGTTCGGTATAACCTGTGAAAAGGGGGGAAAGCCTTCCAGAAGACTGGGGCAAAGCTCATCTGGGGATGACAGGAGCGATACCGACACTCATAGCGTTGTGACTAAATTGGAGCTACCAAACAATAAATTGACTGGATCCCTCCCAAGAGAAGTAACACTATTATCAAACATAAAAACTCTAGATTTGTATCACAATTGGATCTGGAACTCAGGAGGAGAAGGCAACTCTTGGCTAGGGTCTATGACATCGCTCGAATATTTATACTACGGTTCAACCTTCTTTGACTACGATCAAGGTATTCCCACCGAGATATCCAAATTAAAACATTTGAGTAAGTTGTTGCTATGAACGCTATTCTGATGAAAGTTTTGTATCTCATTCTTTCCTCATTATCTCACACTGGGATGAAATGTTATAACTACCATCACCATTGCTGGATGGCAAACGCATCATCAATAATCAGAGGAGTACGATTGTTCGTACACATTGTACCGAGGATCACTTCACGGGGACTCATTTCGAGGACTGGAGTCTTTGACATACTTGTCAATGAGTGGAAACTCTTTTGATTCCTCTCTGCCATCTGAATTGGCCCGCCTTTCTCAATTGCAGCGTCTCTATGTACAAGATGCCGCGTTGAAGGGAAGCCTTACTGATTTCGTGGAGGCAATGGCATCCTCATCTTCGACATCTCAATTGGTAGAATTGTGGTTGGATGACAATCATCTGACCGGGACGATTCCTACGGAGCTTGGAGCTCTTACCAATTTAGCCTCACTGAGTGTATCGAATAATGCGTTGACAGGAACCATTCCCACGACACTTGCCAATTTGAGAAATATGGGTACGTGACGGTTAAGCGATCAATTGATTATTTTTAAAGGGTTAGAGCATGTCTCATTTTTGTGTGGTATTATTTGTTTTGATACACAGAACAGTGGTGGTGGTATGACAATAAATTGACGGGGACGATCCCTGGTGGAAATTGGACATCTCTTCGCCTCTGGCATTTGGATGGTAATGAATTTTCGTACATTCCTACGGATATTTGTAAATTGCGAACCAACAATGGGGGTATGTTAGAGGAGTTGGTGACTGAATGTAATGACGATCCAATAGTCAGGTGTGATTGTTGTGAGTACTGCATGGTGTAATGGTTTTCGCTATAATGGCATTGGAGAAAAAGTGAGCGGACAAAATCTACCTGGTTTCCCTTTTGAATCTGGATTCGGAGACGTCATCAGCCTAAATTCGGATAAATTCACAAAATTGCATATTAATTGATTTTAATACATGTGAGTTTTACATTTCAGTTTTTTCTCCGTGGAATGACATGACAGTAAATCATTTTGGTCAATCCTTTTTTGAGAGTAAGAGATATTTCATTTACGATTTTACAATACGTCAAGATTGAACTTTATTTTGTCATCCCAAATTTTTTCCAGCACAAATGTTTCTGACTTACTGGCTGGCTTGGTATTGCTTAAATATAGATTAGTAGGTCTTCCAACCCCCGGAAACATGAGTTGTGATTGGACTTTGCTACTACACAATTTGTTGTACCGGCAAACGCTCATAACGTTGGTAACCGTATTCAATAAGGTAAATTTTGTTTTCTTGATATCCTATGCTTCATTTTCACTGAATCAACGTTGGTGCTTCTTGATGTTAATTATTCAGCAGATTTACTTTTGTCCCTGACTCCACGTATCACCGTTGCAAAGTTTCTTCACCTGATGAATTTTCAATATCATACCCAACAAATCATTTTGAATAATTTCAATAACCTTACTTCATTGGTTGGAGATGGTTGACTGTTGTTCTCAGACAAAGAAAATGAGATGAGTGTCATTACCATTCTATCAAATGCAGTATATGGAATTGTAATGTTAAAAGAGCTTTAACAAGGCTAACATAAGGATTGTTCATGTGATGCAAACTTGGATATTATTGGAGGATTTTTAATACCTTGTGTCACAACGTTGGAAATCAATAAGCCGTACGCATAGAAAACTAAAGAAATTTTTAAAGTTCAGAAAAATACAATCCTTATTCCATTTAATCCTTACAGCAGTATTAAAGCGGAAGTGAGGATATCATAAACCATCATTGTCAAATATGCAAGTTCATATTTTTGAATTTCTATCTATTGATCTTCCTTGGTTTCCTTGTTCAATAATTCTTCTTGTTCCTCATTCTTTTCTCCTGCTGCTCCTCCTCCCACTTCTACATCTCGGTCATTAGATTTGGAGTTTGGAGAAATTATTGATTCGGAAGAATTGGGTGTCACGGCGGATGTTTTTGCCATTTGTTCCATGACACAAACGTAAGAATATCTAGCGGAACCAGCGAGAACAACCAGAATTCCCATTCCATTGAGAGGCGTTATTTCAACATGGAACATAACAGTAGCCATTGCAATCATCATAACTTGCTTGACATTCGCAGCGATGCATAATGTAAGGGGTGATGTAAGCTTGTTGGCCATGAGTGATGAAATATTGAGACTGAAACTGCAAATACCGGACAGGAGGACGACTGTCATGGGAACATAGGAGACGAGAGGACTTAGCTCTCGATCCCACCGTTTGGCAATTTCGGCCACCTCTCCAGTCAAAAAGGAGAGAGCCAAGCATTGTGCCATTGCCAATGGTGCCATATGTCCCAACAAGTCCACTGGGTGGAGCTTGAGGCTTCCCGTTAACATCTCACCAGATGCAACAACTTTAAGGGCTGCCAAAAAGACACAGCATACTGTATAGAAGAATCCCAATGATGAATAGCTCATATCCCCAAAGCATGCCATGGCAACACCCAGGATGATGGGTAGGACAGCAATCTGTCGTTTGATAGAAAATGTTTTGCCCAATGCCATTCCCATAACGATTGTAATAGCAGGAACTAGTGATCTCATAACTTGATTGAAATTCACAGATACATGCCGTAGTGATACATTGCCAATCGCAATGTTGAGAGAAAAAATGATGGAAAATAAGAATATCATATGACGACCCTTGGGATCCAATTCCTTTCGAGCAATTTTACCCAACCATCGTTGGAATATTCCTGGAGACGCCGTAACGTCCTGTCGTAAACGTCGATTATCAGCAGCAATCGACCGAAAGACCAATTGACTACCAATCGCATTGCAGGCCATATGAATGAAGGATAAAAAGTATGGATATTTGAAATCGACGGTTCGGAAGGATGCCTTATTTAATAATGTCACTCCAATGTTATTGACAGTCCAAATAAGTAGCCATATACTAGAGCGAGAGATATCCACATGTTGGTGTGAGAGACGACACAAGGTAATTTGGTGGGATCCTATAAAACGACTTACAAGGCACTATCTTTGATGGCAGCTGACATTGGAGACTTTTTTGCGTTACGAATATTCTTCGGAATGATGAAGTTCGAGAAACTTGGAATTGCAAGTCAACAAACAAATACTATCGAATGGAAACTACGAAGTGGCAACGTTTGTTGAGCAAGATCAATCGATGACGACGAGGTCTTATATCGTATCGTTTTACAACGGATGTTTGAATTTTGAAAAACCACCAAAGTTGTATAAATAATACTAACTTACTACCAACTAACGAAGTGGAACTTCACTACTTTCACTACTACTACTACGACTATGGTTACTATCGACGCGAAGCTCCGCCTAAAAATTTCAAGAGACCCCTATTGCAGTTCGCTCCAATACCAACAACAAGTACAGTTAGAATCCGACTGGATCGATCCACAACTATCGATTTACTTTATTGACAGTGACACTACGGTTGATGATTGAAATTTGAATACCAACTCTTCCTTTAGGGGGTGGAATATAACTTTATGAGAATCAAGAATACACTTTGCCTTTGTTTTGGTAGTACCTAGTTGATGATTTAACATGCGTTTGCATAAATCAAGAATTCCAACAGCAGAGAGAACATTCATTACTGAAATTTTGAATTTGCAATTTCATTACCCTGGTCACTGACAGAGGGAATTTGTGTGTGTTTGTTGAGTATGTCAGGAATCATTCAGGAAGTGAGTACCAGTTTGATTGATATGAAAATGGGGAGAGCATAAATTGCAAGTGATATTCCATGAAGAAGAAGGTTTAATGGAGACCTTGACACCCAACCTGTAAAGGGATATTTGATCAAAATTGGCTTTCTTCCTCTTACCTCTTATCAAATTGTTGGAGTCTAAATTTGTACTCCAAGTCTGTTGGGGAATATTCGTTATTTCGGATGGAAATAGCAAATAGGCATAGTAAGAATCATTTCAAAGGCAGAAGATCCTTAGTCCAGAGGGTTGTTGGCAAAAATCTACATGGTGCGTTTTTACAAGACCGTGAGAAGTCCTTGAAGAATGTTGGAGAAGAACTGTTGATATAGCTGTGTGGGTTTCAATTTTATCTTCTTCCTAATGCCGAAGTATTTTTTACAAGTTTTTGTCCACTAGATAAGTTGCTTTATCCTATTTTGCGAGAGGCAAGTTCAAGCGTTTATTGTTACTCTACTTTACAGATAGAAAATTGCATGGTAAATGAAAATTCCCTGCAGTTAACCACTACTACCAGCGTCTACAGGGAATGTTAAAAAAAATGCATGCAAAATTATTGCGAGAGTTCAAAACCATCTATCTACCAACTATCGATAATTTGAGATTTGTAGTTCGTATATTTGTACCGTTTCTATTTTTTGAAGGAGCACCTTATTTGAAATAATTGTTTTGAAAGAATAATCGATATTGGAAGAATGATTCGATACGAGTCCAGTTCAGTCCAATCAATTAACCTTCTTTTCCAACATACCAATAAGTATGACTAACTGAAATAGGACAGAGAGAAATGGAATACTTTCCAAAAAAAGACACAGCGAAATCACAAAACTTTCTGTGGTAACATAGTTTGGGCCATTACATATCGGACCAACCTGACTTTTTTGAAGTATAGTCATTACTGACTGAGTTATGCCTGTCTTACTTATTCCACATGCATTTTGTGTTCATGATTAATTTATTCTCATTATCATGGCCAAGGAGCCATGTCAGCTGAACGTCTTCCCTACTAAATTTATAGGCTTCAGTAAGAAATCACCAAAGAATATTTGATTTATATTCCTTCGTGCGGTCACAGTGGTCATTTTCGCAGGGTTTCGTCTGTAAGTCAGCGAGGAATGCTCACAATTAATGTTATAAATTTTGTGCATCTCCATGACGCCCAGGCGCGTATTTTGAGACTTTAACTTTATCTATCCATTGAAAGTTGCATCTTTTACAGCCAAATTTCGCAAAATTAGTCGAAGTAGGTTTTTCTTCCATGTAACTGGTGTCCTTGAGGCATTAGTAAGGATGATAAAGGCCTTTACCATCATGATATACCCCGTACGACACTTTTCTCCTTGATCTCATGTGATTTTGAATCAGAATTACCTTTCATATCAATCTGAAACCAATCGTTTTGGTGAATTTAAGGACACGCAAAAAGAGCACAGATAGTCTTTCTGGAATGGAAAAGTAACCACCAAATGGGTCCTTTATGATCTATCCCATCAAATCAGGTATCCACAGAGACCTCTGGATAGCAGGGATAATACACTATCACTCAACTTTCATCTGAGACGCATCACGACCCTGTACAAAAGTCAGACGGTCATTTCGGTTAGATTTGGAGTGTCTGATCTGTTTCTTGCCCTTACTCAAGCAATATTGACAAACAACCGTATCAAAGGCACATTGCTCAAACTGTTGAAATATCGTCTATAGGGGTGATAAGACTACAAAGATTATGATGAAGCTTCAAAAGGGATTCCAATTAAAAGTAGTAATTAGTAAAATTAGATTGAACTAAGGTTTCACCGTATCTTTTGAATTTATTTCCCTCAAGACAATATTCCTTATCCCTAATGGATAACCCTAACAAATCTAAATCTAAACGTGAGGGATATTTCCAATACCCTTCCTCCGCCGAAACGTTCAGTCACGGTACTCTTCATCACTATCCACAAGCAACTAGCGTTGCTCTGAAAACTCAGTTTTGCTTGATCTGAAGATACACTTACATTTAATCATCCTTCTATTCTTAGGGATGTTCTCTTTCTTAATAATTTCCCATACTTCTTTCTTGCTCATTTCATCAAACTCCTTGTTGATGGCCTCCCGCCACTTTCTCTTACTTTAGGATCTTGATGATTCCATGTTTGCTTGAAGGTAGTGGGCTCTTCATTGTTCGCCATTCCACAAAAAAATACCAGGTTGA
>CAAAJI010000338.1:6794-31630 GCA_900642245.1 Fragilaria radians
ATAATACGCCAATTAGATGGGTATCTAAACGTCAGAAGACAGTAGAGACTTCAACTTACGGTTCGGAGTTAGTAGCGTCAAGGATAGCTACAGAACTCATTTTGGAAGTAAGGTTCATGTTGAGGTCATTAGGTGTAGATTTAGATGGACCTACTATAATGTGAGGAGACAATATGTCGGTTGTTTTAAATACTTCAGTTCCTTCAAGTGTCTTGAAGAAAAAGCATAATGCAATTGCATACCATAGAGTTCGAGAGGCTATTGCAGCTAAGGTGATGAGGTTTGCATATGTAAAGAGTGAAGAAAATGTCAGTGCCTTCTTGACTCTTGGGATCTTGCCCTGCATGCTCATCATCTCTCTGTAACCTTGAGTCTTGATCTTCTAATAGAGCTCTTTGAATATAGTAATCTTGTCTTCTCTCAGTAGCACGTAGATGCTATAAATTTATAATGCACTATGCCACCGATTAGGCCTGTAGAAGTAACCTAAAGTGGGATAGATGATAGAAGTATAGGTTGTTTGTAAATTATGATCTAATTTAGTTTGCTAATCTAATCTTGTAGTAATTCATCCGTGACTAACGAAATTTTCATCGATTCGTGTTCAATTTTTGTACTTGGAGTCAACTGAATATTTCTGGTGGTCGATATTAGTTATACTAATAATATTGCTTAACTTATTTTAGTCCGTTGACTAAGTATTTTATTGCTTACAAGAGTCTACATACCATGTTCTATGTGCCAAATATGGAAGCGAAAGTCCGTCAATATGTCAGCCAGTGCCAAATTTGTAAGAAATCAAAAATTCCAAATAAAAAATATGGCCTACTTTCTGAAACAGATATTCAGTGTGACCCCTGGGAAATAATCCAGATTGACCTATTTGGGCCCTGGACTTTTGAAGATGTCGACCATGTTGCCCATCAAATTCAAGGCCTCTCTATAATTGATGTCGCTACGCATTGGGTTGAACTATAGGAATACATGAATTTTGTGCGACCTCGGATACAACCCGTAGCCTTCAGTATGCTTTTCTCGTATCTTAAGTCTACAGAGAAAACATCGTATTTAAAGAAATTTACTAGTTTCTTTTAGGCACTAGATAACTACAGTAACAGAAATTGTGATGTAAAATTCGAAGTCAAAATTGTCAATTTCATTAATTCACATATTGATCAGTCTAGCATTTATCGTCAACACATTCTCCGCAAAATTTGAGCAGGAAAAAACCGAACCTGTTGAGAGTAGGCTCGATGAAAAAACCTGCCCTTTAATCCCAGCTCAGATAAGAATTTAAACTTGAAAATTAGGATCACATGTTCTGTTTTTCGTATCTCGTATCCCTCCATTATTGAAATTCGTCACACTCATTTGCTGTTGATATACAGTGTAGATTGCTTTGATTTGCAGAAGTGGCTGAATAACCTTCTTCTTATTTGGCTAGAAATAATATCCTGCAAATCTTGCGGGGGTGATACTTATCCTTCACTAAACCCCGCTAAGAAATTAAACCTTGCAGGTTTTCTCTCTCCAATTCCCTCAATGTGCTCCTGTCACAAATCAATAAGATTTGCGGCAAAGGAGACAGGGTTAATTCATAACTGCAGGGTTGTGTGAAGCACCTCCAACCTCTGCTCCACCTTCCGCTCCACCCTTCGCTCCACCCTCTGCTCCATCCTCCACTCCACCCTCTGCTAAACCCTCTGCTCCACCCTCTTATACACCCTTTGCTCCACCCTTCACTCCACTCTCCCACTGTTTTGACCGTCCCCAATAAGCCTTGCATGCATCTGTGCTGTCAATCCCCTTTGCTGTCACACTTTTTGTTCAAAAATTTTGAGAATTTGTTGTTCACAAATATTATCAATAGTTACCTAGGCTGTATCTTCAATCAATTACAATTAGTTGACACTGATAATTCAAAAAGGCTGGCTTCCCAATCTAGTTCCAAATTCTTTGATAAAAGGCTCTGGGTCTTGAAAACTTGAAGCAAAATTTTGAATTCCTTTTTGGTCAATGCTCTTCTTGCCATTGAAACTGCACCTTGTTTTTTTATTTCTGTTCCCCCACCTTGCAATCATATTGTTTCCTTACCATATTATTTTGATGAAGAAACAACATTAGGGAGTCCAGAATTGATTTGTAGCAATCAAGGGTTACTTTGCTGTTCATCTTCAAAACCTGTAGTACAGCATCGACAGGAATTTTGAGGTGTCGTATTTTTTAGTGCAAATTGTACTATGTTTTATTACATGGTGTCGCCAAAGGTTCCGGTTGTAGGTTGTAGATTCCGTGTGAAAAATGCTACAGAAAATACAACGAAATTGAATTTTCGAAAAAATCTCGTACTATTCCAAATCTTCGTTAAATCTACATAGCAATACTGAGCCGTACTACACTTTTAGGAATAGTACACCAAATCTTGAAAGCGATTTTTCCATCGTTGGTCATACGATCGGCTCCGCGTCGATGAGGGACTTATATCGACATCAATCGTAGAAATGTACAGAAACATACAACAATGGTTGTATAACCCAGGCACTATGCCCATACAATTCCAAACGCTCCAAAGATATTGCCCTGCTCGTGGATCAGAATTGGTTTTGCCGTTACCCGCATCCTCATACTGCAATTTTTGAGTTTCAAGATTTTATCAGCCATTTTTTCTCGGTGGAAAATAATGAAACCTTATTATTATTATTGATTTCTCTTTTGCGTAAATGTACTGATACACATAGAAAGCGTCTTCCATTGCAACTTCGGTTTTTTGCGTTCCATCATCCAAAGAAAAATCAAAAAACGGTACAGTGCTCAATGTCGCAAACAGTAGTGAAGGGTATATCGAAGTAAGTATTCAAGGAACATCACAGGTTTCTAGCATTGATAGCGAGGAAAAAGAATCAGTTGACGGTGAGGATCGTATCAATGATAATGAGATATCAAGTAGAAGCCTTGTCAAGAAGTCTAAACCATTAGACCCATCAGTGCCACCAAAAAAATGATTCCTGCCTCACTGTCAACGAAGTCAAGGAGAAACTGATGAAGCGAAAATATAATCTGACTGTGACTGTGTGAGGAGAATTGTCGCTGTAGAATTGAAATTTGAAAAAACTACTATGTAAAAAAAGATTCGAAAGTCTTTAAAAAAAATTCTCAATTCTGGAATTCCGTGATGAGATTGATTTTCCCCTTTCCATTCACATTTGCACTAAACAGTATGATCCATATCCTTTTTTGACTTTATGTTAGTCTGAAAGAAAATAATGTGAAGACTAACTTGTTCTTTTCCCTGCAACAGATTTCACGTAGTTGACACGGCAGAATGATAAGAATCAAAGCAAACCTGGAATTTCTGCCCTAAGTTCAAAATGGTAGGTCCTAAAGTAATAAAAAGCTTCTCTACAATGTTGACAATAATTGTTTCAAGTACAAATAACCATTGTACAGCTCAATACATGTACAATCGATCATTTTTCCTAGATAAATACAATTGATAAACAATGAAGTGTTACCACAATTAAAGTTTCGGAATGTGAGGATATCCTACGCCGGAATAGGTAGTAATATCAAGTTACCCGTTACATCTAGATAATTCTTACCCATCAGAAAATGAAAAATAGCACATAGAGTACTTATATCACAAACGACGTCACAATGGCACATGCACCAACTATGTTGATTGGAAGTGATGACATTCAAATCCTGTGAATTACTCTAAACAAACTAAAAGAAAGTCCTATAATTGGCTGGGGTGACACCGTTGTAGCAAGATGCAAGCGTGGATTCTGCATGTGACATAATCAACACCAACCAGATTGTTCTGTTCATTCAATACAATCATTCCACTCATTTTTTGTTAATGATTCCGGCAAAGGGAGAAGCCTTTGAGCTTACCAAGGCCTTCATATCAGTTGAAGATCATTAATACAAAAACTCGTCAGTAACCCTGGTCTTACTAGAATGGAGGAGAGAAAGGGTAATTTATGTTTCTATTATTGATGTCCATCCACTTGTCAACATCAATATACAGAAACATGATTTGAAATATTCACAAGACTTCATTATTCTGCTTGCAAGTTCCACATTGATTGGTCTTTCCAAATCATTTAAATCAAATTTGACCTAACTGCTGTTTCAATAATATTTAGGTATCCAAGGGTCATAGTTTCATACAAAGAATTGAGATTCTTTGGCCATGCGGTTTTACGGTTAGAAACCCTTTTGCCCTGCGTTTCAACCTCAGAATGACACTATTTTGACGCTCAATAAAACTATTAGTTGTAGCAACCTTAATAAACATGAAATCAAAATATAGTATAAGCTTGCAGGGATGCATAAAGATTTGTCCTAGTGCTGTATCCGAATCGTTAAGGTTCAAGAGGAAAATCACTTCAACAAATCTAGAGGGTTCTACTATGACTGTATAGATGATACGTGCATGCTCTATGAACATTCAGGGAATTGAAAACTTGAGGGATCCAGTTCTATGGGCTTTCCTTTACCATCAATTGGAATTAAAGCAAGTTTCCATCCCGAGCCCATTAACTTCATTTTTGGAACTTTGATTGGGTAAAAAATCCAGTGACCATCATCATCGCCTTTATTTGTATATATAATCGGAGGTTGCGTTGTTGTGGCTTCTCGTTCGTCCCCTCCACTTAAAATGCCTTGTTGCTGTCCATGAAGTAGTGCATGGGAATGGTTTGCAAATCCAAGGCCTCCTCCTCCTCCTCCACTCCCAATTGCTGCAGCGTGTATCAGATTATGAATCTGGTGAGCCTGCAGTACAGCTTGGGTTCTTGATGAGAAAGGTTGTGGTGGATGAAGCGTATCGGGGTGACATGTATTTCCTTGAAATCCTGGTGGGAATAATGCACACGAAGCACCCTCGTTGTTACTGTGATGGTTAACACCATTAATTGCCGTCGAGAATTGATGAAGATGTTGAAGTTGCTGCGTAATGCGCTGTGTATGCGCATCTGGATGAGTCGATGGCTGAGGATCCGATCTCGCCAACAATTGCGGGTGTGTTGAATGAAGTATTTTGTCTGTATCTCTTGATGTTATGCTGTCTGAGGAATTTAAAGGTCGAGCTTCAGGTAGACAACTTGCATCTTTCTCTGATTTAGAGGAATCATTTTGGAAGAGATCAGACAAGACTTTATTAGGTTTAGCATTCGTGCGTCTCGAGTCGGGGTGTCCTCCTAGAGCTAATATGGCTTCCGCGGCTGTATTATCATCTTCATGAACTCTGCTGAGTTTTGTGCTCTCGGTAATGTCAGGATCAATAAGACTGTTAGTCTTCGATTTTTTCTCGAATGAGGTATCCGAAAACGAAAAAGCCTTGCGCTTAGAGTTTTTCGCTGGATTGGGTTGGGAGTTATTCATGCTTATCGAAGCGACCATAGAACTCGTATGTTGCTCCTCAACGCTGTGAGAAGAAAGCTCGATTCCATGGTCAGCTTGATTCATATTAACGAGGAGAGCACAACTGCTGTCACTACATTTATTCTTTAAAGGTTGTGGATCAACGTTACTTGCGTGACTCCTAGCTTTCATTTTATGATCATGTTGTTTTTTATCTCGAAGAGCATGTCCCACCTTTTGATCAGAATTGCATCAAAGAAGGGTGAATATACTGTGTCAGAAAAAAACTAGAAGAATGCAAGCCTATATTGGACTAACCTTTTGAATTGCTTCAGTCACGCCTACCACTTTCCATTTTCCATCTTCTTTCTTCAGGAAACGACCTCCATAACTATGAACATTTTGAACGACCGCATAGACTATACTAGATTTAACTCGTCTAGAGGGAGCAAATTCATAATCCTTCGCTCGTGCTTGTATCACCAAACGAAATCTTACGTTTCCGACGTGATTGAACATTTGCTTGTCGCGTCCAAACAAAACGTCCGTAGATAAAGGCTCTGCAACAATTTCTTCTTCTGTTTTTGCCTCACATCTAGAGCTTACTTCATGGAGGTCGCCAGTTATCGCGTCCGTAGATGATGGATTCATGGCTTAATAATGGTAAAGGTTCAATAAGTTCACTTTGGTCAAGAATCAAACGCGAAGAATGACTTCGCTGAGCGTGCGTTTTATACTTGAAGAATACTAGACGACGAAAATCACTCAGAGCGACACAATCGATCCTTCGCTTTTCTGATCGTAGTTTTTCCAGAGAAATATCGCCGATAGAGGTGTACGAGTAGCAATAGTCAACTCTAGTAACCAAAAGTCAATATTTCTCCGAGAGTAAGTGGGTTGATTTAACGTTATCAATTCGACAACCAAATTGTAATTGGAAATTGCTTTTGCAAAATCATGGAAAGGCCACCTAAAACACTAATATGGTTGTCACTGAATTATGATATAAAGTGTGCAGAATTCTCTCAGATAAATGAAGAGACTTTCACAACATGATGTGCTAACGGGACATTCAAAATACTTCAAGGGTTGTAATCCAAGAGTCTAATTCAATTTATTCAATCTCTCCTTGCCATGGCTGTATTTCCAGCAGCCCTAGCTTTGAGCCTACAATCACAGAGTATCCCAAATGTACCTTTCCCTCTCCTGCCCAACTTTAATTGTTGTCTTGCCTTAAGTGCTTTCCCAATAATCCATCATTGCTTTCTCCCAAGCTATGACTTCTCACTCCATGTTGGCCATTCCTCCTTCTTGTCTGTACTGTTTTTAACTAAAAGGTCTCATTATCCAATACCACTGAGTAAACAGCCTAAAAAATAGTGAATATACTTGCACGAAAGAGATGAGTATTTCATATTTAATCATTAAATGATGCGATGACCTCTTTGTATACAATTGCCTTGATAAAGAATTGAATTATATTTTGCTATTCCGAATCTCTCTGCATCATTATTTGGCTTCATGACCTCATTTGATTTTATACCGTTAATCCTGTATGCACACTACAGGTACCTTTTGATAAGATGATTTGATTACAATGCTTGAAGAGCTGTAATGCATGTTGATGGATTAACGCTTGAGAGTCAGAATTTCATGATCCGTAATGACTTTCATTCATTTGAGGGGAAAACGTTATAATGCAAAGTATTTCTAGTCTCTCTCAACATGCTAAATATGCAAAAGAATTTCACATGCGGCGGGGTGGATCAAGTTTAAGCAGGCATGAATCTGTATATGTGAGTTTATCTAATGATTTCAAACTGATGAGAAGATACAAGGAAAATGTCAATATGGATGATACTATGTGGACAGACCTTGAACAAAAGTAGTTTTGAATTTCATGTCATTTCCCAATTATTGCAAAAGTTAGCCACACACAAAAAAGAATCTGAATCTGATTTTTCACTGGACGAAAATTAAAATGGCTGCGCTCATACGACAGTGCAGTGTGTTTTGTTGTTCTCGGCACTGCTGATGCCAAAATTAAATACCGGTCCAATACAATGGGACAAGGATGAATTTCGAGTCCAACCGAACAAACGATGAAATCGCGACAGAGCCTAGTCGTCCACCAAAAAATATGAGCGTTACCATGGTAGATCCATTAAATGGATCCTCAATCGCTCTTAACTTTGTCTCGATGCGATTACATCCATTCGATATCATTTCTGATCAACCGGCGCTGTATGCCGATGATGATCAAGATGCCGTAGTCACGGCTCACCTATTTCAGAGTTTTCGTCAAGGTACGCAACCTTCTTTCTCAACCTTGCGTTCCAATACCACCAACATTGAAGCAACAGATTTGTTTGATCCAGAGATCCTATCCTGCAATCATGATGTAGTCATTTCCCAAGATACAGAAATAGTGGCAAAAATAAAGGACAGTAATACCCATATATAGCTATTGGACGTTCTCCATTTCCTTATAACTCCTGTATAATGATCTACAAACACTGTACAATATGCGATTAAATATAGGTATTGATGGATACTTTTATGGTGGCTGAAACAGAAACTAAGACAAGTGACTCCTAAAATTCGATTTTCGTGTCACCCCCAACCAAGTAGTAATTAACTCAATTAAGCTGCTGGTTTTTTTTTCCAAAAAACACAAACTGTGTTGGAATTTTCTTTACTCTTAGTACTACTGTTCACTGAGAGATCGACGAATGGCTTCCTCTAACATTTCTTCTTCTGTCATTTCCTCATCCGTTCGAGTCGTCCCCAATGGACTGGAGGGGGATGAGGGTACATTCCCTCCCGAGGCCCCCATACCACCCATGAATGAATTCATGAGATTGGGATTTTGCATCATTTGGGCAATTTGGTTCATCATCTGAGGGTTGTTCATCATTTGATCAATACCCTGCTGCATCATGGGATTGTTGGCCAAACGAGGATCGTTTCGAATCATATTTTGAACCGCTGGATTCTACGTGTTTGAAACAAGATACGGTTTCGTATTTACAAGATTCGTAGTTAGTTCGAATAAACAAACGCTTGTTGGAAAATATCTAAAGTCAAATAGAATATTTTGTTTACATACCTGAAGCATGGCTCGAAGTTGTTCGGGATTACTCATAAATTGTGCCATCATTTGTTGCATCTGAGGAGTAAGGGACGGTGGCATCCCAGACCCATGAGCTCCAATGTTGCCGCTACCCGCAAATAACGATTGTGGCTGAACATTCGATGTTGGAGGATTAGGATTTGGAATCGTAGCGGATGCTTCGAGGGATGCAGACTGTATGGCTCTTTCAAGTTGTGCCTTGTGTTCTACTAATTTAGGCCAAGCATCGGGATTCGGATGCAAGACATAGAACTGTTCACCATCAATTGATTCCAATGTAAATCCAAGAGCCAACATTGCAGCTTCACCACCTACCAAACCTCCCAATCGTTTTTGAAAGGCTGCATTGCCCTTCTTGACTCTACGATACTTTTCTTCCAAAGGATTTTGAGCTACATTGGAGAGAATCTTTTCCAACGTTTGAAGTGAGGTGAGGTAAACATGTGAAGGATTTGACAGGTGTAACGTCCTGAGTGCTGTACCAAGAGTCTCTGGTACAGAGGACACCGCAGGAGGGATGGAACTAGTGCTAGAAAAAGGGGCCGACGTAAAGGTAATTGAGGCACCAGCGGTCGATAAATCAAGAGCATTGCCTGGAGAAATCATCGGTGTGTCCTCCACTGGCTTTCCCATGCAATGAATTACAGAATCTTGCTCAATTTTATATTCCTTGATAACGTTTGTATCGTCTTCCTTTCCTATCAAACGCCCACGAAAGATAAGCTTGATGATATCTAGAGGTATTTTCGTCACCTCAGATGCCTTCCTCCTTAACACAGCAGGGCTATCATCTACATGTATCTCAACTTTCACACGTGCAGCATGAGGTACGCTAGATAGCGTCAAAGTTACTGATAAATTGTCTGACATGCCAAAGATTGGATGGATGCTATTCGGATGATTAACTAGTAAGAGAGAGTCAAAAATGCTGCAGCGCAAGACCGTATAGTATACCCAATGTTACTTGCAATATCCTCCCCCCCCCCACCAAATCTCGTTGTTTTTTGCTCTCCAGTGAGCTTATACTCTACGGAGAATTGAACTGAGACATATTCTCCGCTTTGGTCTTCATTCTTCTTCCTACCCCTACATACTTTCCTGGTCTAATTTTCTCCTCTGTTGATTCCTTCTGAAATTGTATCATGTTCTGTACTGAGACGCTTAATTCTCAAAAAGTAGCTCTATCATCCCTATCTTTTGCATAACATTTAGATGAAGCTTGAGAAGTATACAGTCCTCAAACTCTTTGAGCTTAGCAGTCAAAGAGATTACCAAAATCTTTGTAATTTCTTTGGTTGCTTCCTCATATGGATATTTAAGTATTTTTTGTTGCCTTTGATTGCCCTGGATTTCACAGTTGTCAATGCTCTAGGTGCTTTTGCATGTCTTTGACGCATTCACTAGCAATTTCTCTCTAGTTTTTGTCCTAGAAAATCTTCTTCACATGATCGTAATCTAGATTTCTATGTGCTAATAGTCGATGCTGCTTTGCTCAACCATGAAGCACTTTCACTTCGTCACATTTTGTAACATAGCCCCTCAGTCTTGTTATCTCTCGGCAAATTTTCAAATGATACTCTCTCGCCCTTGTTATCATACATCATTCCATGCTTAGACCAGCAAATGGGCACACCCAATAATTATATAATAAATCCTGTAAGGCTGATTCCTTATCATTGGTCTAATTTCTGTTGCTATAGACGACCAAATCCCAATCCTCCTCGCTTGCCTTTGGTTCAATCTCCAAACAATATGATGTTGTATCCAATACAAACTTTGTTACTCTTAACATTTCCTTATTTGCAGCCATCGTTGTGCTATCCATTTAATCAGATACAGAAGCATCCCCACAACAGACATGTATCTTGATTGCATGATCTCATGAACTCCTTCAAGCTCTTAATCTGGTCTTACAATTTAGTATCTTGGATTTCATGGGGTGAAATAGCACTTGCACTTTCTCTCCAAATCTTTCCCTTAAATGTCATATGAAATGAGGTTGCATGATCCAGGCGTCACCCGGATCATTGTGTTTAACAATTCACAGCTTACTTAGTCTATGAAGTTGTTATAGACCTTCAATCCAAATCAATAATCTTACAAAGACTCAATTCTGCTGTATCTGTTCCAATGATGACACAGACATTCAGGTAGGCATTCATCAGCGCAATTCCACTTGATGATTTATCCATAAGCAGGGGTCAACTGGACTATCCTCAAAACCACAGCCATTTAGGGCTTCAACAAGTTTCATATAGCAATGCCAGGCACTTTGCACCAAACCGTAGATGACGATACATCCAACAGGCATCTCTTATTTGCATTTATTTAACATCTTATGGATGACTTCTCTCCAAAGCTGGTACCTTCTTCTGGATGATTGATAGCTTCATCAAATGTACTAAGCTCTTGTGGTTGCCCCCACCAACATAAAGGCAGTGACAGCTTGATCCACACTGGCCCCTTCAAGAATTGGAAGATTCAATAACTCTAGAGGCATCAGGACTCCCTTGCAATTTCTTCGTTTCTCTGATGCCTTTTGAGTTTGCATCCTCCCTCTCATCATCTTCAACAGTTTCTTTAGCTTTGGTTTCAACATTTCAGAGTGAATCATAGATTTCAAAATCTTCATCCTTTTCATTGTTGGGACTTTCTTTTGTACACCAGTCTTCAGTAGTCTATGTAATCATGTAATGTCCCTTAATTTAATGACGTGTTTTGTGTTCATGTTCAACATACTGTATACATCACAAGCATGGTTTGGTGGTTGTCCTATAAACATGCACACAGTGCCTCGATCCTTAAATTTCCTTGAAGCTTGTCCTTTCTCGTAACCACACTCATTTCATCTAACAATCTTAGATTACTAATGCAATGAAATTATGAATAAAAGGTTACATGAGAAGCACACTCTGTCCAGACTCCACTTCTTACTTCATCTATAAGTCCTGCTCCAATTAACGTGGCTCTCATTCTGCCAAAAAATGTTTGATACATTTGCTCAGCCTTTCAATTCTCTGAGGAGTTCTTGGACCTGAGAATTCAAAAGAAACTTTAATAACAATATCCTTACAATGATCCTCCAAAGCTTTATCCTCACCCGCGACGTTGCACCTCACAAATTTAATCTCGAATTTTTTAATTGTAATTTTTTTATAAGTTAGCAACTTTCTCGTAAGTTACTTGTTCATCTGCAGTTGCACATCTTTTCTATCTTTCTACTCCTCCTTGACTGTAAATCTGAAATACTTTTGTTTTTGTAAAAGTTCTTTATATATTCTCTCTCGCATTACATACATAAATATTCTTCATGGATCCCTAAATTGTCTTTACTCTGATGATTTTTTTCAATATGTATTAATTTTTCTTTACTAAAACCCTAAAATATCTTAAGTTAACTGCCTAAAACTTTGGTATACCGTCTACACCAAATAATGAAACATCTCATTATACTAAGGCTTAGTTAAGATATCACCTAATGTTTTCTTTGCTCTTTATGTATGCAAAACGAAATATCTTGGCAACTATTGCTTCTCTGACGCAAAGATAGACAATTGTATTGTGCTATTCATTCAACACACATGATGGAACTTAGTTATTGAAAACCGCAGACAAGTTGTCTCGTAACATCAATGTTGGCCCATCTCATGCCATTCTGAATGACTGAAGCGTAAATCTAACTCCAAAGATGAGCTCTGTAGGTATTTTTGATGGTATCCTTTTGTACTATAGTTTGGAGTCTCCACAGTTTTCTTCCTCTTTGAAATTAAAACAACTGGCGTATTATTCAACATGAAAAGAATACCTGAAATAGACCTCCTGGTAACTGCATCATGTACACTGTCTGTATCTACATAGACAGTCATCCAAACTTTTGGTCCCTTTGACACAGGAAAATCATTAGGAATTTCTTCTTCAGCATCCGGATAGAAATGCTATCATGTCCAATATATGTAATTCACGTAAGTGATCAAGAGTGGTTTACACTCTATCATGGTGTTCATTCAGAAATTCCTAATTGAAAATTTATATTTTTCAACTTTGATTGACCTTTAGGTATGATTGCATCATGCAATGGAAAGAACATTCTTTGGTTATTTGAGTTACATAAGGCTTGTAGCTTAGGTTTAGTGCCATCTCCAACATTTTGCTCATTGCGATCTGTCTTGGACCTGGTTCTACTTGACACATTGTCATCAAGCTTTCTTGTTTTCTTCTTAGGCTGACGAGGGATTTGAGATTTTCTCCTCCACTCTGCAACTACTCCTGTACCACTTCAATGTGAGATTTACAGTTTTCTTCCGCCTCTCATCTAGGAGGCTCATTGAGGATTTGGTTTTGAGTTCTGGGTTTCTACTCTGAGAGAAAGTTTCAAATTTTAAGGAGTTTCTTACTTTTCCGGTAAAAATGAATTTTAAGATAAGTTTACAGGACTTGTTTATTTCTCCCGCAAAACGCGTTTAGCTAAATGCCAATTATGCCACTTCTTCTCGGATTGATATTTTCTGTAGCAATGTAGTTACAATACTAGAGACTTTTCTTGTCTTGCTTTACGAGTTTTTGCTCTTGTGTGTTAGTTTCTGTGCCAGTGTCGCCAAACCAAATTTACTGTCGATTTTGTCATTTGAAGTGATGGTATTTAATACCATTTCAGTTGTAGATCCTGCAATCCCATTTCTTGTTACGATATAATTGCCTTCCACTTGCTACTTTCTCAACAATTTGAAGCAATTAGACTTGCGAAAACCTGGTTTTTTACAAATCATTGCAGATGACTTCATGTTTTTGTCTTCTTTGACCGTATTGGATTTGTACTATGCTGACTTGTGACCTACTTTGCCGCAGTTTCGGCATTTCCCTTTGAATTGCTGAGTGAATAGCGCCTTCTCTTCACCAATGTCAACATGTTTTGTAGATTCAGACTTTGATGAAAGCCTTTCATATCTTAGATTAAGGTCTTTCATGAGCTCATCAATTGATAGCGGATTCTCCTTGTCGCCGATGCGCTTCTCCATAAGTGTCATCATAACATGTAGTTGCTGGTTAAAGTGTTCAGAACTTGAATAAGAAACTGCTCCTCAGGTCCAATTTACTAATTCAAAATCCAAGGTCTGCATTTTTTCCTGGCTTTCTCTTTCTGACCATTCTCTTTGTTTCACCAATGTAAGTGTAGATACTTATGCTCCTATTTGATATTTTCCCAAGCAAACTTGCATGCATATCTTCACAATCTTTTGTATTGCAGCCTTTTAAATTTCAAAAGCAATGCTTCCATTGAGGCTCTCACTAATAACACATTAACTTGTTAATCACTTCACAAAACTAATCTAACCTTAATTCTTAGAAATTTGGTGATAGAATCTATTTGTCGCCTATATCTAGCAAAACTAAAGGTCTCGTAGAGAACATAATTTTCAACTTGCATTAATTGGCCTTGAAGTTTCTCGTCAAGATATCCCTAACTTTACAACTATAATACACCTTAAGTCTCATCAGTTTACAGTCTCTCTTTTGATGCCGTATGTATGTATCCTATCCTTTAGTCTACAAAATTTGATGATTAAACTGTTAATCAGAACTACCTTTAAACTCAACTTTGTAAATCTACATTCTACTGCTATATTGCTGGATAGAAATCCTCAAAAATCCTTTACACCATTTCCCTTGGCAGCAAAACACTTAGCAATCCAATAGGCATTTTCGATGTGAAAACATACTGGAAAGCTCAACTTCTCACTTTCTTTAACTATACCAAACAAAATATTGAATCACGCATTAATTCTCTAGTTTAGTCACTTCAGATTCACATCTAGAAACATTCTTTTTGGATAATTTTTTGGTTGGAAATCACAGCAAAAAAGCACAGATTCACTTTTTTACTTGACAGACCATGCGTTTGACCAAACTTGGAATCAATCCCTTTGGAGGTGGCTTAGTCATAATTCCATTTGCGCCTGATGCTAAAATTGCATCCCGTGCTATTGAAGTTGTATCTGCTGTATAACTCATGATGTAGGAATCAGGGATTAAGTTTTCTGCTTCAAATCTCCTAATTCTCTTTGTTGCAAGAATACCATCTACTTCAGGCATATGGTAGTCAATGAAACATACACTAGGTCGATAATTCATGTAAAGATTCACAGCTTCCTCTCCGCCATGGGCACAAATTATCTCAAAAACCTTTCCTGCCTTTTTGCATTCCAACTCAATCGTCCGCTTCAGAATCTTTACATTTACTTTGTGATCATCGACAACCAAAATGCCACCTACCATATCTATTGGACTCGTATCGTCTATTGCTTTTTTATCAGCAAAATTTTTAGTTTCACATTCCTTATCGAGATTGATCGGGATACCAATAGCAATCGCATTTTCTTTCGTTTGTGTGCTTGCACACGAAATGAAACCGTTTAACAATTGGCAGAGTGACACACTTATGTGCAAACCAAGATCAGCGCCTTCAATGTTCCGATCATTATAATTGCTCGATTGAGATGAGGGAAAATACAGAGAATTTAGCTCGTTCGTTCTTATTCCGTAACCATTATACGAAATCGACACGATAAGCCACTGCACAGATTGGTCTCTTGATGGCATACTGAACCATGATTCAATGCTATTGGCATCATGTAGCGCATTCCCGTCATATGGAAGCAGGATAACTTCTGTAGGATGTGCGGCTGCGCACCTCCATTCACAGAGGACGTCATGAATTGAGGACACCAGTTGTAGCTTAAGGTTCATCGTTGAGCCATAAGGTGTGGCTTTAATTACGTCGTTCATGCAATTCGTCACAATTAGAGTGATCATTGAGCTGTCAACATATATCATGCTGATAGATTCTTGGGGTTCTATTTTTAAGTTTAAATCAATGTCTCTTGTTCTTGTGAAAGGAGTCACCGCATACACCAATTGATCTGCCACATTTTGGAAAGAAATAATTTCTCGGAGAGGGTTTTGTGGTTCATGATTCGTTTTTGATATTTCTTGAATATCATAGAAAGAAATAATTTCTCGGAGAGGGTTTTGTGGTTCATGATTCGTTTTTGATATTTCTTGAATATCATTTAGCAATTTCAGCATGTGATTCCCGGATGCAATGGCCGAGTTCACGAGGGTCAATGGCTCGGAATGCAAATCTTGGTTTAGAGATTCACACAGAAGCGAGAGGCAGCCCATTACGCCGTGAAAGGGAGTCCTGATTTCATGACTCATCCGCGCAAAGAATTCATAATTATCCTGTGCTCGCCGTATTGCTGTAATGTACTTTTGATTTCCTCTTTGGATATCACTTTCCAATAGCATCATGTTCCAATCATAACAGTGCTCGCATAAACGATCTCGGAGTATGGATATGACATTCACATCCATCTTTGTCCACTTCTTCGATTCAAGGCGAGATTTTTCCATATACATATCAAATGACTTTCTTGGGCAAAGTACGCCATCCTCTCTAAGCTTCGGCTCATCAGGATTCCCACCCCAGCAAACGTCGCTACAGCGTTCACTTCGACCGAGGAAAAAATGTGTGCGACTTTCTCTAAAGTAAACGAAGCCACTTGCAGGACAATCGGCTTCGCTGATACCTAAAGCTGATGTTTCTCTTCGACTGGAAGAAACAATTATCTCCCGGCTTCGATATTGCCTAACTTTGTCCCAAAAGGCTTCCGTAGGTTTCAAGTCGGAATTGCCAAGAATTGTAATTTCCTGCTCTTCCCCCTTTCGATTTTCAACGTAACTAACGAATACATCGGCCTTGACGATACCAAGTAGAGAAGTTCCCCATTCGCTTATATTCTTAATCACGCATTTCTTCTTATCGAGCTGGGATATTTGTTGTCCCAAAAGAATGGAACGGCTGCTTTCAGTCTTCTTCAAGGAAGCCTCAACACGAACAGATACGACTGTTGCGATCGACTCACATGCCAAACGTTGTTGAAGTGACGGTTTGTAAGGCTCTGTATAAGCGTGAAAGGAAAATAATCCCCAAAGCTCATCATCAACAACAATTGCCATGGACATGGAGCCTACGACACCCATTTGCTTCAAATAAATAACGTGGGGCTTAGCGACAGCTCGCATTTGACAAAGCGATTGGTCAATGGGAATATTCTCCTTTGCGATTATTTCAATTGGATCTATCAGATTGTTATGAATATATCTCACTCTGTTGACAAAGTACAACAGCCGGGAAGATTTTGGAATATCAGAACTGGGAAATCGAAGACCCAAATACGAGCTATTGATATGATCCCGCTTAATTTCATGAATGACTTCTCCAGAATAATCATCATTGAAGCGATACACCATTCCTCTATCATATCGTCCAATCAAGTCGAAGACTCTATCACAAGCGTTTGCAATCACATTTTCCTCCGAGAAGTTGTCCATTAACATGGACATACTTGTATAGGCCTGAAGCAATGCAGACGCTTCGCCATCAGTATTGAGCTCTTCAAACTCAAAACATAAAATGGACATATCAGGTGCGGATGACGAAACAGAAATAGCAAATGCGCTACCTTGATGCTTGTAGAATAGATATGCCTTGCTAGATCTCGATGTTACGAGTTTCTGCGCTTTTTCTTGTAACTGAGAGTACAATTCATTTGGAATAATATCCTTGAGGGATAATCCGATGAAGTCGTTTGGATGTATCCAGCCTGAAGCCCTCGGAGCATTGTCTATTGCTGTTGAAATGATCTTAAGTTTCATAATTGTGACATCAGCTGCAATGATCTCCCATCCGGGAAAGTTTACAAATAAGCAATTACCACATTCTCCTTGGATATGACCAATTAGATGTATTGCCTCCCGATCACATTCGGTAAGGTCTTCGTTCCTATTCCCGTCTTCCATTTTTTTACAATCTTCTATGATGAATATTGAATTTTCTATGCTTTTTAATGTAAACTTCTGTTGAGGCAGAATAAATGTACTTCTGTTATTTCCTATTGGTTATTGCAAAGATATGGAACAACTATTCCGATGGTTCGACTCTTTTCTTCATTCCCTGTGCCGCAAAAACGACATTCAGATCATATCATTCGGGACTTACTTAGAGCAAATTAACTTGCCCGACCGAGAGTGCTGTTACAATACTAATATTTTTTACGAGTAAGCTCAACGAGTGTGGAGTCATCAAATTGATGAACTTCATCTGCATGATTGGGGGAATACCACCACAGTCATACAGTGTCACAGCAAATTTTTAAAGGTGCCATATTCTTGAATTTAATTTTGAAGCATTGAGCGGGTACTTTCCCAACATAAAATTGTATCAAACATGAAGTGTAATATGCTTCTCTTGACGCTCAAACTTGACAAGGTTTGAAGCTGTCTTTGAATTTTGCAATTCTTCTGTGATGTCATTCATCCACAGTATTCAAAAATCCATTCCTTGCAAGCCTTTTCAATAGAAAAATTTCAAGAGAAACCATATTTCATCCAACTTTCAATTATTAAAATAATTGAAAAGACTTTGAGCATTCACTGATCCTGTCAATGAAACAAAAATTTCTTCAACAAAATGTATGAAATTATCCACAATTAGTGCTAATAAATTGGCGCTCTTATTGTGACTTATTATGTTATCCAAATACAATTGTCTGTATGTGCATGACTTGTCGGTCCTCTACTGTTTTCCTTAACACTAATCAAATATGCTTGGCATTATCAAGCAGCTGCCATTTCATGTGCCCCAATCTTTCCATATATTAGTCCGAAGACAACTCTTTAATAAAATTGGCTGCACTTTTGACACAGTTCAACTTCAATGTACACCCCACCCCCCCCCCCCCCACATGTTGTGTTCCAAGCTGCAAGACGCAAGTAGGGTAGTAAGTATGTGACTACTACCCAAAGTTTTCATCATTTCGCTGGAAAAACAAATGCCAACTAGGTACTAACCATGACAGATGTATATGATGACCAAAGATCCTCCAAGACAAGATTTCAAGGTTGGTTTGTCCTATTGACAATAACTCTAACAGTCGGATTTTTTATATTGGTGGACGAAAACAATGCCATGTCAACATCTACGGGAGATAAACAATGGAAGGTTCGACACAAGGATTGCCTTGAGATCTGCGAGGCACTTTCGAAAACATCCAATGGTCTCATGGTAGGTAATATCCGAGATAAGGCATATTGTCTCCAAGCAGCTCTCAAGGAACGCACAAAGTTACACCAAAAGTTGAAGGATGATTATGGAGAAGCATTCGAGGCAATGTGGTTGGACAATAAGAGTAAACAAGTGATTGGGAAAAATTTATTCACATCTCCCCTCAAGGCACCAGATCAATCCTATTGGAAATTTAAACGTAAACTCCAACTTAAGGTACTTGAGGCTCAAATCAAGTTTCATCAATATCAACAAAGTTCTCAGGCATGTAATTGTACACAAGAATCTCAACCCGTCCATGGGCGTCGTCGTCTCAACCAAGATTTTCGAATACAAAGTCCGCTCGTTAATTTCGTGTGGGCAACTGGTGGTCATTCTTCGGCAGCTGGACATGGAAATTTATACAATGAGTCGTATACTGCCTTTATGCAACGTGCCGTAAAGCCCATCTTTGCATCCGTCGGTATTCACTTCGTAGGTCGAAACTATGCCATGGGAGGTATGGATTCTGCTCCTCAAATCGCACTTTGCAATGAGGCAATATTTGGAAGAGACGCTGACGTTATCTCCTGGGATTTTGGCATGACCGATGGATCTGCCAGTTGGAAAACAAACCTTTATGCTAGTCGGGCCGGAGTACATACCAATCGACCTGCGTTTGTTGCTATCAACAATGCAGGTCGAAGATATAAGTCGCGAATGCAAATGCTCAAGCTAGCCGAGGATGCTGGTGTACCGACCCTTCATCTCCTACCTGAAATTGAGACGCAAGTGACCAATAGCATACCTGATTCCTATGGAATGTCGGAAGAAGACCTAGCTAAGCTAGGTCCGTATGCTAGATACTTGAAATGCAAGGGTGCCATTGAAAAGGAAGAATCATGCTCTTTGTACAAGTATACGAATGCATTATATTGCCCTCATCGAAAATATATGGCTAGCTGGCATCCTGGATGGAAACAGCTTGCTGCAACTGGAAATATCATTGCACTTTTCTTGACAGAAAGCTTAATCGAAGCATTAGAAAGTCTTCAAGCGAGCTCGGATGAACCAGAGGTCTTATATCAAAAACTTAAGAAGGAGGAAGATGATGAATATGAATTATTCTTGAACAAGTCATCAGTCCCTGATATCACAAATGACTTTGTTTCCGAGGAAATGGTGGCAGATGGATTGAAGAGTCATTACCTATTTCGATCCAAGGCTATTTGCAAAACAACTCTTTTACCTGCTCAAACAAGATATCTAGGAATCTTAACAGAGAATGGACAAGACGGTGACACAACCGATTATGATCATGGTGAGGATGTTGCAGTCATCAAGAGGAATGAAACTCAAAGTGAGGGGATTCATCATATGCCTTTGGTCTATGAAGCCAATATGCGACAATCATGTTCGTTAGAACTCAATCGAGATTTCAAGGATTACTATATTGTCACACAAGCATTTGGTTGGACGTCAATAACATTTCCCAATGATAAGGAAATTCAAGAATATGCATCCAATGACTTTCATAATCCACAGGGCATTGTCGTATTGTGTTTCTTCAAATGCGATTGGGGTAGATGTCCCCGTGGTGAAGTTTCTGTCGATACATTCAATGTAGATTGGCGGATGGAATTGAATGGTCAACCAATCACAACATTAACCAAACTTGATCAATGTTTTGTAGTCAAATCAACAACAAATGGATACTTCCATACACCGAATCAAGATGGGCGCTATGACCTTCGAATATTCATTGACCCGGGGGAAGCCGCCATCTTCCGATATGCCCGCATTACATCCATCATAATCATATAGTGTCCATGATGTACATGCAATTTTTTTTTCCCGGACTGCATCAGTCTACAAACATAGATATATATAACGTAAATGCGAATCTTGATATAAGATAATTGTTAGTATTTTTATTGCTGTAGGATCTTCAAGTAGGTACACATGTCGAAATTCAAGCTTTGAAAGTGTTGGAGTACTTCACAATAGCCTTTAACAATTCTTTCGAATGGGGTATTTTCAAGTATTCCATCCCAGATTCGCGAGTCTTCTCAATCAGTCCATGGGTCAGTAATTCTGACATATAATCACGTAATGTCGAATCAGATATGACAAGGCACTTGTTCTTACAATCCTCAAACAATTCAGGGAAGGAGATGGAGGTTGATGTCTGTAATTGCATCGTCGCCAAGACTTGCAAGACTTCTGTTGGACGCGGAGCAATTGTGGACAAAACATCGTATATGGAGGATGACGTTACAACGGAGGACGACGCTGCCTTATGGAAAACGGATTTCTCACGGTGACGATAATTGGAAGAACGACCCCGGTTGTCAATGAGGTAACCATTGCGTATTTCCTCAATGTAGGGTGCATACGTATGAACTTCTTTCCAAATAAAATTAAATTGAAATAACGTATCTGGTTCCCATAGAAGGATCGATGAATTGACATTGTCAACCGTTGCCACTAGACGTATCGTACGCACCTGACTTTCCTCTAGGCTACTGTGCAGCAAGAGTAAGGCAATAACATTCTGTGCCTCTCGAGTTGCTAGGCCATCCATGTTATTCATTACAAGATACAAGGGACGTTTCTTCCGTTGTTGAAGAGATGCAATGCATGTCCCGATTGCGACTGCTCGTGCATAAAGGTCTGTAATATCCCCGATCGAATCTTGAGATTCGCAAAACTGATCTAGCAATAATTCTAGAATATCACTCACATGAAGGGGACTGTAATATCCATCAATGGTCAATACGTCACCGACAGATTCCAAGGAAACCTTGACAAAGTCTTCCATTAGTCGTCGTTTCGAACCAAGTCCATAGAACAGTAGAGAATGATTCGTACTCAAAAGGAACTTCCATTCATTGTAACTGGTATGATATCTGTAACTTAATCCAGGATGATCAAAGTCTTGTAAGCGAGTTTGGAGTTCTTCCAAGTTGTTGCCTAGAGGAAATTCATGACTGTCCTGATCCTCATCCAAACTTTCTTGTCGTGATTTCAATTTTTTCTTGGTTGACTTGGAATGTCCTAACAACAATTGGTCCGCACCCGCATCAAAGACTGTTGAACTATTTTGCGTCTTTGCTTGCCGAGATCGGTAGGGTCGTTTCCGTGACATGTTACTTGAAATAGTATTAGCCTCTGTTATACCAGAGTTATTACTGGATAGTAAGTCTTTCGAAGGAATTGCCTTCATAACAACAGGACCCAAGGATGTAGTAATGATATCATCCATGGGTAATGCATTCACAATTGTCATACGTATTTCCGATATCCGTCTTCTAGAACTTTCCTTCTGCGTCTTTGGTGGTAATTGTAAATAATTATCAAGTTGTGGTATTGATGCTTCATCTAAAAGGGCGAGGACGTCATTGGCGGATATCCATGCATTGGATTCCGGTGGTTGATATCCAACTCCAGGCCGATATTTCCATCCAGATTTGAGTATGCAACTCCAAATATTAGTTTTCATTCTCCTGGCCCCTTGAAATCGAAGTCGATGAAATGCAACACGTCGAATGTCTGTTTCATAATCAGATTCATTCTCATTACCGTCGTCATTTTCATACAATACTTTTTCCATCTTCGTTTTGTAACCCTTCGATATGAGACTAAAAAAATCTTCTTGATTAAGGATGGGGTCCGTTGTTCCTGATTTTTTTACTTGGCCTTTGCTGCTACGCAACGATTCGTTTTGTGAATCTATTTCTTTGAATGTGCAATAACAATTATGACAGACATTTTACTAGAATGTTTTTTGTTAACGCAGCATGTACTTATCATAGCACAAGGACTGGACTGTCTCTGTGTCTTAGTCAAATGTACCAATTACTTAGTCCTATTTTTTTTGTAAAAGTACAAGGACACTCTTTGGACCATCATTATTGTTGATTGAAGCCATATTCCTGCTGAAACCGTTATTATTGTAGGGACCATTACTACTGATCGTTTGGAACATCAAAAGAATGTTGCTGCTTTTGGAAAAATGTTGTTGTTGTTGTTGGGAAGTCAATATCATTGTTCTGTTTGCGTCAGTTCTATCTATTGTTAACTTGTATGAGATTCAAGACAAATGAAGTATTAATATGATAACATTCATCTCAAAATTGCAACAACATTATTGATCCATGGGATTAATACCGTTGGAAGAAGTGACAAAGTAAGTCAATTTTTGTTTATGGAGTCTAATCACTATAGACATGGAAGATCTTTCATAGGAATGCAGTTTTCTAAGACTCTTTATATTCAATGTTGGAGGGGAAGAAAATGTTAAACACGCTTGATTTTGAAGTTATCATGAAATATACCAATGTGTAACATGTTCCTTGGGAAAAAGCAAGGAAATGTTAGGAGGGAATGAGATTACGCCATTTCGGAACTTACAATAATATGACTTGAAATAAAACCTTGGTATCAAAAAAGCAATCAACAGTGATCATTATTTAGGAATTTTATAGTTGAGTATCATTGCATCGTGAAATCTTAGTGTTCGGTTTAGAATGGATTCTGAGATTCTCCACTGACATTCCAGGAAACGGCAGGAAAATTTCATATAGACAGAGACACAATTTGATCGTTAAATGAAATAGAAAATCAATGAGTTTGTCGGAAACATATGACTATGACGAAGCCTCATTTTGGGAATTAATCCATTTTTTCCTTAAATATGAATTTATTTATCATTCTATTTCCTAAGAATACAATGCTTCAAAACTATTATTTTGTGTGGGGGGGAAAGACAGATGGACTATCACAATTGCCTTCTACCCTTAAATAGCTATGCCTAAATGCTAACAAGTCATCACAGATTCTCAAAAAAGTACGCTGCCTTCTGTGTAGGTATGTATCTCGACGCAGTCAGTCAAAAAAACCATCATTATTCGTGATTCGGAAGGGGCGACGTCGATGACGATTATCAGCGATGAGGAGCTTAATGAATGTGACCGCGAGCCTGTTCATCTAATCGGTCATATACAGGGAAATTGTGGTAATTGTATATTTGTAAACTTCCCAAAATGGGAAATCCTAGCCGTTGATGCCAACATTATTGAACTTACGTTCATTTCCACCACTGTTCCTAATACTACCTTAAGGAACAATGCAACCATGGCAGCTGAGGACTTGGTTGGAATCCATCTTCAGGATTTCTTTCCTCCTGATCTGTTTGCTGAATTGGAAGCGAAAGTGCAAATGCTCATTCATTCGAATTCAAAAAAGTCGTACCTTTTCTACCAGTTTGAAGGCAGTGGCTTTGCAGTTTCTACTTCATCATGTGCTCCCGACTTCTCTGTTGTTGCATTTGAGATAGAAAAGTTGAATACCGAGGTAGAAACGTCTACACTATTTCAAACTTATTCAAGTATGTCATTACTCATGCACGACTACACAGATGAGAAGAAAATCGTCCAGAACGCGTGTGATCGAGTATTTTATTTAATCGGAAAATATGATCGAGGAATGGTGTATCGATTCAATGATGATTATTCGGGGGAAGTTATTCATGAGATAAAGAGAGATCATGTCAAGACATCATATTTGGGCCTTCGTTTTCCAAGCTCAGACATCCCAAAATCATCTCGACTCTTGTACTTAATCAATAGAGTGCGCTATATTTATGACAATGAACTAGATCCAGTCAAAATCATTGCGAGAGACAATATTCCAATAGACCAGTCGTTGTGCCAAATGCGAGCTGTCGCAAAGCCTCACATCATATACTTAAAGCAAATGGGTGTCACTAGTTCGATGTCAATAGCACTAATTGTTGACAATGAGCTTTGGGGTTTGTTTTCCTTTCATTCTTACCAAGAGCCTTATAAGCCATCACTTCAACAGCGATTGGCATGCGAATCTATTGGTGCTATGGCATCAATTAGAATTGAAGCTGCATTGAAGAAGGTCGAGAGTAGCCGCTCCATACTTCTAGGTAAGCAAGTGACACAACTGGATAAAAAGAAATGCGTGATTCAGAACATAAGTGAATGGGGAACTGCAATACTTGACATTCTGAAATCCGACATTTTTGTAAGTTTCGTGGAAAATCCGAAGGAAGGAGAAAGAGAATCCATAGTGATTGGCAATGCAGCCTTAAGGCCTAGTCAGGAATTTTGGGAGGCATTTAAGAATCACCGAAACCGAAACATGGTCGTTTCTTCAAGTAGGAAAGAAACATGCGCTTTAGGTATTCAAAGTAGTGATTGCACT